>WNWK01009469.1:70000-76427 GCA_009830355.1 Cherax destructor
GAGGGATAGAGGGGGATATGATAACGACATATACAATACTGAGAGGAATCGACAAGGTGGACAGAGACAGAATGTTCCAGAGGTGGGACAGAGCAACAAGGGGTCACAGTTGGAAGTTGAAGACTCAGATGAACCACAGGGATGTTAGGAAATATTTCTTCAGTCACAGAGTTGTCAGGAAGTGGAATAGTCTGGGAAGTGATGTAGTGGAGGCATTATTCATACATAGCTTTAAGGAGAGGTATGATAAAGCTCATGGAGCGGGTAGAGTGACCGAGTAGAGGCCAGTGAAGAGGCGGGGCCAGGAGCTGTGACTCGACCCCTGCAATCACAACTAGTTGAGTACACACACACACACACACACACACACACTTGGAAGCTGCCTTGGTTCTGGGTGATTGTGTTTGGTGTCATAATAATAGCTGCTTAAGAGCATAACCTCATGTATTTTTATCTCTTCTTTTGTTGTGAGTCTCAAGTTGAAACATCTGACCAGGTTGATGTGTGTATTTCCATGTCGGACACATCCATTGTTCCTATTACTTTAGGCTTCTTGCTTAAGTTCACTGCCCCCTCAAGGGCGGTTCCTTGATGCTGGCGAGGGGCTCTTGATCTAGGGCAGTGGTTCTCAACTGGTGGTCCATGGTAACATTTTGGGTAGTCCACAGAGCGTTCACTATATTTGGTAATAAACTGAAGATTGGTGGATATAGTCTTAAATTTATCGAAAATAAAGTGTGGATCAGCGATATGTGCAGTGACCAGCGTGAACGGGAGTCGTCGGGTAATGGGTTCGCGAGTGTTAGCAGCAGCGACTCTCAAACTGCGGAAGCGATATCACGCTTGGTGCGTTGGCTCAGCCACCATGGAACTTTGTAAATGAGTTTTCTGATGTTAGAAAAGGGGCATGAATCCCCATGAGGTAAATGTAGCTGAGCACATTCACCATGTTGTGGGTAGCATAACGTTGTTGTGGGAAGAGATGTGTATGGAGAAAGATGTGAAGTTTTTTTATATTTTCACTGTACTCAGCGAGGGTCAGTGGACATTGCCTTTCAAGGGCCTCGTACAAGATGACACACTCAGCATGTTCACTGACTGCCGCAATGTAAATTTGATAACTAATGCTGAAGGATTTCCTCTTATGAATAATTTCATAAATGTAATGTGAAATTGCTTTACACAGCCTGTTTGCAAAGTGATAGTAGTGTTAGTGCTCCTGTAATTACTACTTTCAATGTTGCACGCCAATTCTGCTGGTGTTAGTGCTGCATTGTTGAAAAAAGCAGCAGGACAATTACTACCAGTAAACTTAAAAGTCACCAGAGAATTTATGACCCAACAGAAAAGGAGGCTGACGTTTTGTTTAGATTGTTTCAATTTTTTCGGTATAGTGATGACAGTCTTACATTTCCTTCACGTACCGAGGAACCAGACTCACATGCTCACTTTGGTGATTCGTTATGTGAAGGGGATGGAGAATGTGGTTGCTCATGTGCTTTCTCGTGTGTACTGTACATAATGTTTTGCAGTGGTTGCAGTAGGTGAGTAGATGGCTTTGTGACCATCTAGTGGACTGAAGCTCAGTCAGCTGGTGGAGGGAGGTATCAGATTTCCCATGAGTGAGTGTGTGAATTTTTGGTGGCAGTCACGTCAGTACATGCCTGGGTAAGGTGGGCGGTGATGCCTCACCTGTGTGATGTTGGTGTATGGACTGTTGGACCAAAGGTAGAGGTACGGTGTTGGCGGTGAAGCCTCACCATTTTTGGGTCATGAATAGTGATCCTGTGTGTTTTCTCCGGGACCCATCTGTTTTATTTTTTTTTTTTTATCACCAAGTGTGGTGACTCCAGGGTTCCTTGGAATAACGGTGTAGGTGAAGGCCTGGGGGGTCCACCTTTTGCGGGGTCAATAGTGATGACTCCAGTGTGATTTTCAAGGTCACAGTCCCACTGACTAATTTTATATGTGACTTACTACCCAGTTTTGAAGTCTGGTAATTTTCTCTCCCGTGTTCTCTAATTTCTCCCAGTGGTGTGTTTTTCATAGCCAGTTTTGCTTATTGTATATTGCTGTGAGACGCAGAGTTGATAATGTATTTTCTATTTGTATTAATATGTACACTATTTTTTGGCACTGTTTCTAGAGACTGTTTATATATTTTTTATAAAGTGCATGTTTATTTTTGCAAGCAGAGTTGTGTACTAATGAACACATACTGTTTAAACAGAGAGACTTTCTCATTTTATCATTAGTTTCCTTGTATATATTTATTGTGTAAACTTTTTATATATATACAGAGGTATCCCAGTCAGCTCTTTAATTTTATGTCATGTATTGAAAATGCATCATCGCAGGTGTTTGGCCAACACAGTGTTGAAAAGGGATCAAGAGGAACGAAATAATCACAATAATTCTTTCTGGTTTTTATTAACTTAATAATCCGTAGAAAGCTTTATATAAAATATTTAAAATGATGTCATCATGAAACAATATTTACAGACGAGTTTATCTTAAGTTCACTTATTAATGAAGGGCGCAACATTCGATCTTCTTTCTCATCTATTACACTAAATGGCTCTAAAATTGCAAGACGTTCTATTCACTTAACATATTACTTGACTCTTCACACTGAGTCGAAAAGCATAACACTTATTTGTTAATCCATTATCACCGTAATGTATCTAGAACGTAGACTATCCACACTCTTAATTAATAACCACTTTCAGAGCAATAAATGGAATAGAAATGTTTACGCACTTAAAGTTTTCCAATGAATCTGTTTCTAAGGATATACACACAGTCGTCTTTTAAGACTATGTCGCTCAAACTAGTTTCTACAAAATCTAAAGGAAAACTCTAGCGTCTGCAATACAGCAAACACACGCTCTTACTACGAGCACCACTAGAGACATATTCCAGTCTCCACAACCGCACAACACTCACTCTTGCTATGGGCGCCATTAGAGACATATTCCAAAGTCTCCACAACTGCACAACACTCACTCTTGCTATGAGCGCCATTAGAGACATATTCCAAAGTCTCCACAACTGCACAACACTCACTCTTGCTATGAGCGCCATTAGAGACATATTCCAAAGTCTCACTCACTACAGCGCACTCACTTGCTTTGAGCGGCAACAGAGACGAACCTCAGCGTCTCACTTACTACAGCGCACTCACTTGCTTTGAGCCGCGACTTAGCAAGAGTGAGTGTTGTGCAGTTGTGGAGACTTTGGAATATGTCTCTAATGGCGCTCATAGCAAGAGTGAGTGTTGTGCGGTTGTGGAGACTTTGGAATATGTCTCTAGTGGTGCTCGTAGTAAGAGCGTGTGTTTGCTGTATTGCAGACGCTAGAGTTTTCCTTTAGATTTTGTAGAAACTAGTTTGAGCGACATAGTCTTAAAAGACGACTGTGTGTATATCCTTAGAAACAGATTCATTGGAAAACTTTAAGTGCGTAAACATTTCTATTCCATTTATTGCTCTGAAAGTGGTTATTAATTAAGAGTGTGGATAGTCTACGTTCTAGATACATTACGGTGATAATGGATTAACAAATAAGTGTTATGCTTTTCGACTCAGTGTGAAGAGTCAAGTAATATGTTAAGTGAATAGAACGTCTTGCAATTTTAGAGCCATTTAGTGTAATAGATGAGAAAGAAGATCGAATGTTGCACCCTTCATTAATAAGTGAACTTAAGATAAACTCGTCTGTAAATATTGTTTCATGATGACATCATTTTAAATATTTTATATAAAGCTTTCTACGGATTATTAAGTTAATAAAAACCAGAAAGAATTATTGTGATTATTTCGTTCCTATTGCTCCCTTTTCATTTCTTTTGTAACTTGATGTTAAAGTCTTGTTACATTGTTACTGGCCTGGGCGGAACAGGCCCTAGAAAGGCCCAGAATACCTGTCAGGAAGACAACAGCAAGTCATGGTACGTGGCGAGGTGTCAGAGTGGGCGCCTGTAACGAGCGGGGTGCCACAGGGATCAGTCCTAGGTCCGGTGCTGTTTCTGGTATTTGTGAACATGACAGAAGGAATAGAATCCGAAGTGTCCCTGTTTGCAGATGATGTGAAGTTGATGAGAAGAATTCAATCGGAAGAGTACCAGGCAGAACTTCAGAGGAATCTGGACAGGCTGCAGGCCTGGTCCAGCAACTGGCTTCTGGAATTCAACTCCACCAAGTGCAAAGTCATGAAGATTGGGGAAGGGCAAAGGAGACCATAGACGGAGTACAGTCTAGGGGGCCAGAGACTACAAACCTCACTCAAGGAAAAGGATCTTGGGGTGAGTATAACACCGGGCACATCTCCTGAGGCGCACATCAACCAAATAACTGCTGCAGCATACGGACGCCTGGCAAACCTAAGAACAGCATTCCGACATCTTAATAAGGAGTCATTCTGGACCCAGTACACTGTGTACGTTAGGCCCATACTGGAGTATGCAGCGCCAGTTTGGAACCCTCGCCTAGCCAAGCATGTAAGGAAACTAGAAAAAGTGCAGAGGGTTGCAACAAGAATAGTCCCGGAGCTAAGGGGTATGTCCTACGAGGAGAGGTTACGGGAAATTGACATAACGACATTGGAAGACAGGAGGGATAGAGGGGGTTATGATAACGACATATACAATACTGAGAGGAATCGACAAGGTGGACAGAGACAGAATGTTCCAGAGGTGGGACAGAGCAACAAGGGGTCACAGTTGGAAGTTGAAGACTCAGATGAACCACAGGGATGTTAGGAAATATTTCTTCAGTCACAGAGTTGTCAGGAAGTGGAATAGTCTGGGAAGTTATGTAGTGGAGGCATTATTCATACATAGCTTTAAGGAGAGGTATGATAAAGCTCATGGAGCGGGTAGAGTGACCGAGTAGAGGCCAGTGAAGAGGCGGGGCCAGGAGCTGTGACTCGACCCCTGCAATCACAACTAGTTGAGTACACACACACACACACACACACACTTGGAAGCTGCCTTGGTTCTGGGTGATTGTGTTTGGTGTCATAATAATAGCTGCTTAAGAGCATAACCTCATGTATTTTTATCTCTTCTTTTGTTGTGAGTCTCAAGTTGAAACATCTGACCAGGTTGATGTGTGTATTTCCATGTCGGACACATCCATTGTTCCTATTACTTTAGGCTTCTTGCTTAAGTTCACTGCCCCCTCAAGGGCGGTTCCTTGATGCTGGCGAGGGGCTCTTGATCTAGGGCAGTGGTTCTCAACTGGTGGTCCATGGTAACATTTTGGGTAGTCCACAGAGCGTTCACTATATTTGGTAATAAACTGAAGATTGGTGGATATAGTCTTAAATTTATCGAAAATAAAGTGTGGATCAGCGATATGTGCAGTGACCAGCGTGAACGGGGGTCGTCGGGTAATGGGTTCGCGAGTGTTAGCAGCAGCGACACTCAAACTGCGGAAGCGATATCACGCTTGGTGCGTTGGCTCAGCCACCATGGAACTTTGTAAATGAGTTTTCTGATGTTAGAAAAGGGGCATGAATCCCCATGAGGTAAATGTAGCTGAGCACATTCACCATGTTGTGGGTAGCATAACGTTGTTGTGGGAAGAGATGTGTATGGAGAAAGATGTGAAGTTTTTTTTATATTTTCACTGTACTCAGCGAGGGTCAGTGGACATTGCCTTTCAAGGGCCTCGTACAAGATGACACACTCAGCATGTTCACTGACTGCCGCAATGTACATTTGATAACTAATGCTCAAGGATTTCCTCTTATGAATAGTTTCATAAATGTAATGTGAAATTGCTTTACACAGCCTGTTTGCAAAGTGATAGTAGTGTTAGTGCTCCTGTAATGACTACTTTCAATGTTGCACGCCAGTTCTGTTTGGGGTTAGTGCTGCATTGTTGAAAAAAACACAGGACAATTACTACCAGTAAACTTAAAAGTCACCAGAGAATTTATGACCAACAGAAAAGGGGGGCTAACTTTTTTTTTAGATCGTTAAATTTTTTTTGGTATAGTGATCACAGCCCCCCATTTCCTTTTCCCCTACGGAGGAACCAGACTCACATGCTCACTTTTGATTCGTTATGTGAAGGGATGGAGAATGTGGTTGCCCCATGTGCTTTTCTGTGTACTGACATAATGTAGTGTAGACATTTATCTGCCCCGTTTTGCAGTAGGTGAGAGATGGTTTCTGACCACCTAGTGGACTGAAGCTCAGTCAGCTGGTGGAGGGAGGATCAGATTTCCCCTAGTGTGTGTGTGTTTTTTGGGGGCAGTCATGTCATACATGCCTAGGTAAGGTGTGCTAACATACAGGGGGGCGGTGATGCCTTACCTGTGTGATGTTGGTGTATGGACTGTTGGACCAAAGGTAGAGGTAAGGGGTTGGGCGGTGAAGCCTCACCATTTTTTTGGGGCATGAATAGTGATCCTGTGTGTT
>WNWK01009470.1:0-35000 GCA_009830355.1 Cherax destructor
ACTTGACGAGTATGACGCACACCTGAGATCAACCTTCAAGAAGGCACTGAATCTGTCACTAGAGGATCAGCAATGGGAGCAGGCAACCCTCCCAGTGCGACTGGGAGGTATAGGGGTGCGCAAAGCAAGGCAGGTAGCGTTACCTGCATTTCTGTCATCGTGTTTGGCCTCCTGTGGATTAGTCAAGAGGATTGTCCCTGAACGTTTGAGAGGTATGGTGGAAGCTCAAGACCCCAAGTTCATTGAAGCAGCAGTGCAGTGGGACATCCTGGCAGACTCCTCCAGTAGACCAGCTCCTCCCAAAGAGCACAAACAGTCCCACTGGGACAAACCGATCATGGAAAAAATTTCCAACACAATGCTCACCAACGCTTCAGGAAAGGACAAAGCTCGTCTCCTAGCGGTGAAGGCACCACACTCAGGAGATTTCCTTCTTGCTGTTCCCAATTCCTCTCTGGGCACTCGACTCGACCCACAGGCCATTCGGATTGGTGTTGCTCTTCGCCTAGCCGCCCCTATACTCACCAAACATAGGTGTATTTGCGGCAGGGCGACGGCTGATCAATTCGGACTTCATGGTCTAGTGTGTCACACATCAGAAGGGAAGTATGCTAGACATGAGGAGGTCAATGACATCATAAAGAAAGCCTCGCCACAGCCCGTTGCCCAGCTCAACGGGAACCCCAAGTGCAGAGGTCTGATGGAAGTCAAAAGCGTCCTGATGGAGCCACCATGCTACCCTGGAAGGATGGTAAGCAGATTGCTTGGGACTACACCTGTGCTGCCACATTGGCAGACACCTACCTGCCACACTCCTTAGCCGAAGGGGTGGAGCTGCCAGCCACAGGGAGACCCAGAAGACCCGCAAATATGAAGACCTTCCCTCTTGCTATAACTTCATCCCAATAGGGTCGGAGACCCATGGAGCATGTGGCAAGTGTGCTCTAAAGTTTCTCAAGGAGCTGGGTGGAAAACTCATCATAGAAACCAAGGACCACAGGGCGACCAGCTTCCTCTTTCAGAGACTCAGTGTTGCGATCCAGAGGGAAATGCCTGCAGTATTCTGGGCACGCGGCCCACTGCCGGGGAGTTGGACGAAGTATTTGACATGTAGCTCTGAGTTGTTATCTATGTTGTTTTACTCCCATTGTATTTTGTCTTGAAATAAAGTTTGTAAAAAAAGATGGGTGGTAGGGAAGTGGAATATTCAAATGGCTTCAGAAAGAAATCTAAATATTCTTCCTTGAAGTCTTTTATCCACTTCTCCGAGGCAATGGGTCACACAATTGACACAATTGATATATATATATATTTATATATATATATATATATATATATATATATATATATATATATATATATATATATATATATATATATATATATATATATGTCGTGCCGATTAGGTAAAACTGGTCAATTAGCAAGAACTCATCTAAAATTAAGTCCTTTCTAAAATTTTCTCTTATACGTTTAAAGATATATTTTTTTCATTTATGTTAATGTAAGAATTTATAATTTTGTTCCAAGAGAAACTTTGAAAACCTACCTAACCTTATTATAACAAGCGCAATTTAATTTAGCCTAACCCAACTAAATATATTTTAGATACGTTAACATTAATTTAATAATAAACAAACACAATGAAATATATTTTTTTCGTTAGGTTCAGAATGATTTTTGCGAAATTATTGCATACACAAAATTTCGCTTGTCTTATATGGCAAGATGAGCGTTGGTATTTAAGCCAAAATAGCAAGTTTTACCTAAATTCAACAGGAATGCGGCCAACCAACAATCGCTGAAGCTCATTCTTGAGACTCCTGATGAGGCCAAGCTTGTTTGTGAACAAGGCCTGAAATGTTTTGGCATGAAATGCACACCTGATCAAGTGAGTCTGGAAAGGTTTGTCCCAATTACCCAATGCTACAGATGCTACCAGTTTGGACATAACACCAACAAATGCAACAAGGAGCAAACCATTTGCAGTATCTGTGCTGGAGAACATGTTCATAGGGAATGCCCCAACAGGAGCAAACCCAAGTGCATCCTCTGTGGCGATAAGCACCACGCTGTCTCCCCTGGCTGCCCCACCAGGAAGGCTGCAATTCAGAAAATCCTGGACAACAGGAAGTCAGCACTGAATAACAGAAACACTGATCAGTCACCTCCCATTGTATCCCAAGGAGCCTTCCCCAGCCTACCAAGCTCTGGCAGTGCCTCCACTGCTACCTCTTCATCCAACAATGCCAGTGCCCCCACTGCTACCACTTCAACCAACAATGCCTGGAACCAACCAATATCCCACCCACCCCATCCAACTCCAACCTACTCTACTCCTAGCCCACCCCAAGCTCAAGGCACACCTTTCTACCCTATTCCCCCTGGCCCCATCCAAGAGGAGTAATGAAGAGCACTGCCTTCTATTTGATAGCAAAGGAACTAGCAAGGGTGATGACCGACTATTCTGCACCCTCATCAATGCCTTGTTTGAAGCCAATGGTTCCATAGTCATACAATATCCAGACATAGTGCGATCTCATATGGGATCTTCCCCACAAACTCTGGTCCCTACCCAACCAGCCCCTCGCAGGGAAGTGACGATCCCGGCACCGGTTACGGAAGCTGTTGCACAATCTACCGCCTTTGAGGCTAACCTAACTGACCACACAGGTCCAGAACTTCCCGCCAATGTGGCTGACCTAACTGACCACACAGGTTCAGAACCCACCGTCATTGAGGATGACCAAACTGACCGCCCAGGCTCCCACGCTACTCAGAGGGAGACAGTCACTGGGCAACTAGATAGTCTTGATGAACTAGACCTCCAACACCAGAACCAGTGTCCCCTATTTCAAGCAACGGCAGTTCTGAGACCCCAGTACACCCGAGGGACACAGACTCGGACATGAGTTCGGGATCAGAGAATGAGTCTGAAGTGTCACCTGATGTTACCATTACCAATAGCAGCGATGAAGCCTCTCTATTCTCGCAGGTAAACACCCAGGAGTATACCCTCCCTACCCCTCTGAAACACACTGGCAGGCGCAACCAACCCCATCGGGACTGCACCTCCAAACGTACCTCCTCTGCTTGCAGCTATACACCTAAGCACGTAAAATAATGGGGATCACAATTCTGCAAATCAACATTCACCACTTCTTCAACAACCGCTACCTTTTTGAAATAGAGTTGTGTAACCACAACCCAGACATTATCCTCCTCAACGAAACAGCAGCCAGACCTGACCAACACATAAAACTCCCCGGTTACTCAACACTTGAGAAATCCAGAGGGCCTTATAGTGGAGTAGCCATCCTTGTGAAGCGGGGATATGAATTCCGTAACATCCATGTCAAAGAGGACAACATCCTAGCAATAGAACTGCTGACCTCATATGGCCGACTCGTAGTGGGAACAGGCTACTTTTCACCCAGACAGCCGTACATTGAGTCTATCCCCTTACATAGATTACTCAGTCGAAACGTCCCTACAGTCCTCGCAGGTGATTTCAATGCCCACCACCCCGCTCTCTTTAACTGTGGCGCCGCCCTCCCGCAGGGTGACCATAAAGGGAAACAACTCTTCCACCTAATGGCGGCAAGAAATCTATCTTTCCAGGGCCCATTCTTTAAATCATATGTGGGCCCCCACCCAGGGACTCCTGACATAGTACTCACCAACAGGGACTGCGATCTGTTCCACTGCAAAGTGTCCCCGGGCGGCAACGTCGGTTCTGACCATATCCCTGTCATAATTAAGCTACAATCCACCCCATTCCGCACACCCATCCGCCCTAAACCCTACCTGAAAACACTTGGCTTCGACCCCTTCAGGGATTACCTAGCAAACGACCAGACTATTCTTCTTGACAACCAACCCTCCACTGCAATAGATGTGGCGATCGCATCTCTGCACAATAGAATCACCGAGGCCACTGAAGCATGCTGCCAACTAACCACCTCCAGGGTTTACCAACAGTACAAACCAACTAGAGAAATAAAAGACAGAATGAACAATTATCAAGCTGAATGTAGAAGGAACCTCCTCTCAGGCCAGCCCACTCGCGATGTACTCCTAAGAATGAGAAGGGAATTAACAACCTAATCACTCAGCACAAAAGAGACCTATGGAAATACCTTGTGCTGCAAGCTAATCAGTATAAGCGACAACCAGAACGATTCTGGAGCAAGATCCGCAGACTACTGGGGCTAAGCACTCACCCACTCAACTCCTCACACACTCATTCACTAATGACGTTGGCGAGGAGGTGACCACCTTACTCGATGACCCACAGGATCAAGTTGATTTGATGAGAGAGGTGTGGAAGAAAATTCTATCTCACAATGTCAGCAGAAGATTTAACAACAACCATTACGTGTGGGTCAATCAGTGGCGTGACGAGAACCGGGAAGACTTCCAGCCAATATTAACAATTGATACATCTTCTCTTGAACCAGAGCACCCTCTCACAAGGCCAATCATCCTTAAGGAAATGACCCAAGTCATTGGACGAATGAGAAATAAGGCCCCTGGACCCTCAGGCATAACAGTAAAACAGATAAAATACCTACCCCGTAATTGCAAGATGTCCTATTAAACATCTTAAATGCTATCCTGGCGTCTGGCTACTTCCCTACATCATTTAAAACAGCTAAGATGATCTTCATCTCTAAACCCAATAAGGACACCCGTAACCCAGAAAATTACAGACCTATCTCTCTACTAGAAGTCGCTGGCAAAATCTTTGAGAAAATCATTTCCAATAGACTGAACTACTACATTGAATTTAATCACCTTTTCTCAGAAAAACAGTTTGGTTTCAGGTCCCATCGTGGAACGCAGCATGCTATCAACATCATCTATGATGCTGCTGTAAGCCTGAGGAATCAAGGACACCTGGCCCTAATTGCAACGAGGGGCGTTCACAAAGCCTTCGACAGCCTCTGGCACGATGGGCTTATATTTAAACTTGCTGATCTACCAGATCATAACTGGACCTTTCTCAGGCTAATATTCAATTTCCTAACAGGCCGAAGAATCATCCCCAACTTTAATGGCAAATCGGCAGTCCCTTTCACCCCAACAGCTGGAGTACCTCAAGGCTCATGCCTTAGCCCCATACTCTTCAATATCTATGTAAATGACCTCCCTCAACCAGAACATAATGACACCATCATCACCCAATTTGCAGACGACGTGATTCATGTTGTGTCATCCGCCCCCATAACAGGTGCAACAAAATACAGGAGAGTAATAGCGAAAATGAATGAAGAATTACGAAGAACTGCAATTGGGAGAAAAAGTGGAGAATCACAACTAACCCAGAAAAAGTCCTCATTAGCACCATTGGCTGTCTCCCAGAAACCATAGAAGACAAAGGAGGTATCTCCATAAGAGGATCACGGGTCGGTATCAGAAACCCTAACAAAATCCTGGGATATGAGATCGACAGATTACTTAACTCCACTTCTCACATCTCTAAAAAAGTGAATCTAGCTAAAGCCGCCTCAGCCAACTATTCAGATTCAAAGAAGCACCAACCCACATCAAGAAGCACCTCTACAAGATGATGATCAGACCTCTGTTGGAATATCCTTGCGTACCACTATCACTTACAACTAAAACCAACAGGCTGCGGCTTCAACGAGTCCAGAACAAAGCCCTCCGCTTTATCACGGGGACCAGATTAAGAGACAGAATCAGAACTGAAGACCTACATCTACAACAAGAACTCGATGCAATTAATGTAAGGATAGATAAACTAGCGAAAAGACAGCTATACGACATGCAAGAATTATATGTACCGGATAGAGAACACCCCCCACAACCGGTAAACACAACCGACTATGTCATCACCACACCTCCCCACCGAACCCAAAGAATGACTCTGCAGCAAAGAGTTAGGCGCTACATCCACAATGACAACTACCCACGACCCAGAATCCTGAGTGATCTCCCCGTCGAACCAGAAGAGTGGGTACCACCAGTCCCAGTCTATGTTCAACAACATAGATAAATACTCCCCATTTATGGGTGACCTACCTTCTCCAAACTACATATTACAACTACCATTGTAACACCTACGACCTTCCTATTTTAGGACACCACCTCAGAAACTGCTTGAACAACTCCGGGCTAGCTACCAACAACATCAAAAGCCCTACAACTACCACCTATTGAAACTGCTCCTCCAGTACCGGGCTAACCACCATCAACACCGAATGCCCAGAAACTACCACCTTTGCGGCAGCCTTTCCCGAAAAAAAAAAAAAAAAAAAATTACTATAAATAGTATGCATTCTCCCAACTCAGTGTCATGATGTGATACAGTAGTATACCTGTGTGCAACTGATGGGGTGAAGGCATATCCTCCTCATAAAATTTACTTATGTATTACTCTACATACACACACTTATTATGTTGCGCCAAAGTGGATAGGCCACTTACCTTTATAACCCTAACCTCCCCCTCTCCCCCCCACCTATTTCCCAATTTCCATCCTTACCCATCCTTCTTCCTTCCCCATCTTACCGACGCTCTGGTCAATCAAGCTCAAGCTCAACCTAATCGGCACGACATATATATATATATATATAATATATATATATATATATATATATATATATATATATATATATATGTAGATGCATATTTTTTTAATCACTGGTATGCGCCAAATCTGTAGGGTGCACACAGTTCCAGGGTAGCAATAAGATTCAGTCCTGGGAAGGAGAGGACATGCCCAGTTCCTTGGATCAAGAACCCCTCACCAATATCAAGTGGGATTTAGAGGCATAAAAAAAAATTACTTTGAAAGAGAAGGTGTACTGGAGGTACTCACCGCCCCGAAGTCGTTGAGTCCGAAGTTCTCCTCTTGGTTGCCCGGAGAGTCCGCGAGAGAAGAGTCTGCCCTGCCGGCAAGGTTGTGAGGTTAGTGACATGGTTAGTGCTACTCTCTCGTGTTAGTGAGGTGGCTCGTACTTTGTTAGTGGTGATGTTGTTAGCGCTTCTCTAGTTTATTAGCAAAGTGGTTTGTTCTCTCTTGTTAGTGATGTTTTTAGTGCTGCATTAGTTGGGATAGTGGTTGTTTTAATTTGTTAGTGAGGTGGATGGTGTTCTTTTAGTGACGTTGACGCTGCTTTAGTTAGTGTGGTCGCTAGTGCTGTCCTAGTTTGTTAGCGAGGTGGTTATCTTTTCTCTAGTTACCGCTTTAGGTTTCCCTAGTTAGTCTTTGGTTAGTGGTCCTTTATCTTGTTAGGATTAAAGGTGCTCCCTAAATGTGTTCATGACTTTGTGTTCTCTTAGTAAGTTAGGGACGTGAGGTGTCACCCTTGGGCAGTTGTCACGCGTACAGACACATACGCACAACCACGTATCCATACATATACACATAAGCATACATGGGCACCCACATACATACATATCTTTATATTTTGCTTTATTGCAGTTTTATAAGTGATCAGCACTCATTGCGTGCATTGTGGTAGATGGGGCTGGGTTTGTGGGATACGGGGATACCTTTCTGGGATCACGCAGTGAACGGAACACATCTAACTTTTTCTAAACCAGTAAGAGTATAATTACATAGCGTCTAACCCTTTCTTAGTCGTGGGATGCATGGCAGCATATATTGTGAGAACGTTTTGATCGGATTAGTGTTCGACAAGGAGGGAAACGTTGCTACAAAGACTGTTGTGTACCTGTGTCTTTGCTTTGTTAGTGTTGGCAGTAGTGTTGTCTTTGTACGCAGTTGCAAACTAGTTCGATTATGGTTAGTTCCACGTTCTTTGTCTCTTGGTTTGTGCAGCCTTGGTTAGATGTGGGTTTTTCAACGTATTTTATCATGTAATTTCCATTATTCGTCGTAATTAAACGGTATTCTCCAACATATTTAATACCCGTTTAGCGTCGAAATTAAACAGAAATAACCAACATATTTCATTTCTGTTAAGTGTCGTAATTAAACAGTACTTTCCAACATTATTTAATTTCCACTGAGTGTTTTAATTGGACACTTTTATGGTTATGATGGCTAATACTTTCACAGCCTACAATTGGAAAGTCCACACGAGGTTTCGGTGATAGACCATCATCAGTTAAGTAAGTTTATTCAGGTATACACAAATACAGTTACATAGATGATCATACATAGCAGTATATGTGTAGGGAACCTAGGATAACCCAAAAAAGTCAGACAGAGTGACTTATTTCCATTGGGGCTGAGTACTCACCTATTTGTACTCACCTATTTGTGGTTGCAGGGGTCGAGTCATAGCTCCTGGCCCCGCCTCTTCACTGATTGCTACTAGGTCCTCTCTCTCCCTGCTCCATGAGCTTTATCAAACCTAGTCTTAAAACTATGTATGGTTCCTGCCTCCACTATGTCGCTTTCTAAGCTATTCCACTTCCTGACAACTCTATGACTGAAGAAATACTTCCTAACATCCCTTTGACTCATAGGAGTCTTCAACTTCCAATTATGACCCCTTGTTTCTGTGTCCGCTCTCTGGAACATCTTGTCTCTGTCCACCTTATCTATTCCTCGCAGTATTTTATATGTCGTTATCATGTCTCCCTAACCCTCCTGTCCTCTAGTGTCGTCAGGCCGATTTCCCTTAACCTTTCTTCGTAGGACAATCCCTTAGCTCTGGGACTAGTCTTGTTGCAAACCTTTGCACTTTCTCTAATTTCTTGACGTGCTTGACCAGGTGTGGGTTCCAAACCGGTGCTGCATACTCCAGTATGGGCCTGACGTATATGGTATACAGAGTCTTGAATGATTCCTTAGTGAGGTATTGGAACGCTATTCTTAGGTTTGCCAGCCGCCCGTATGCTGCAGCAGTTATCTGATTGATGTGTGCCTCAGGAGATGTGCTCGGTATTATACTCACCCCAAGATCTTTTCTTTGAGTGAGGCTTGCAGTCTTTGGCCACCTAGACTATACTCTGTCTGCGGTCTTCTTTGCCCTTCCCGATATTCATGACTTTACATTTGGCAGGGTTAAATTCAAGGAGCCAGTTACTGGACCAGGCTTGCAGCCTGTCCAGGTCTCTTTGTAGTCCTGCCTGATCCTCGACTGATTTTATTCTTCTCATTAACTTCACATCATCTGCAAACAGGGACACTTCTGAGTCTATCCCTTCCGTTATGTCATTCACATATACCAAAAACAGTACAGGTCCTAGGACTGACCCTTGTGGAACTCCACTCGTCACAGGTGCCCACTCTGACATCTCGTCACGTACCATGACTCGTTGTTGCCTCCCTGTCAGATATTCTCTGATCCATTGCAGTGTTTTTCCTGTTACGTGTGCCTGATCCTTTAGCTTTTGCATTAACCTCTTGTGAGGAACTGTGTCGAACGCCTTCTTGCAGTCCAAAAATGCAGTCTATCCACCCTCTCTCTCGTGTCTTACTTCTGTTACCTTATCATAAAACTCCAGTAGGTTTGTGACACAGGATTTTCCTTCCCTGAAACCGTGCTGGTTGTCGTTTATAAGCTTGTGTCTTTCTAGGTGCTCCACCACTCTCCTCCTGATGATCTTCTCCATGACTTTGCATACTATACACGTCAGTGACACAGGTCTGTAGTTTAATGCCTCGTGTCTGTCTCCTTTCTTAAAAATTGGGACTACATTTGCCATCTTCCACGCCTCAGGTAGTTGCCCAGTTTCAATGGATGTGTTGAAGATTTGTGTTAGTGGCACACACAACATCTCTGCTCCTCTCTAAGGACCCACGGAGAAATGTTGTCCGGTCCCACCGCTTTGAGGTATCGAGTTCACATAGCAGCTTCTTCACCTCCTCCTCGGTTGTGTGTATTTCATCCAGCACTTGTTGGTATACCTCCCTATTCTGAATTCCTGGAGTCCTACCTGTCTCCTGTGTAAATACTTCTTTAAATCTCATGTTGAGCTCTTCACATACCTCTTGGTCGTTTATTGTGAACTCCCACCTTCCTTTCTCAGCCTGATTACCTGGTCCTTGACTGTTGTTTTCCTCCTGATGTGGCTATACAACAGCTTCGGGTCAGACTTGACTTTTGATGCTATATCATTTTCATATTGTCGCTGAGCCTCCTTCTTACCTGTGCATATTCGTTTCTGGCTCTTCGGCTAATCTCTTTATTTTCCTGGGTCCTTTGTCTTCTGTACTTTTTCCATTCTCTATTACACTTACTTTTGCCTCCCTACACCTCTGGGTGAACCAAGGACTCGTTCTGGTCTTCCCATTACTTCTGTTTCCTTGGGGACAAACCTCTCCTCTGCCTCTTTGCATTTGGTTGTCACATATTCCATCATTTCTTTTACTGGTTTTCCTGCCAATTCTCTCTCCCACTGAACGTCTTGTAGGAAGTTCCTCATGCCTGTGTAGTCCCCCTTTTGTAGTTTCGTTTCTCCCTTCCTATTCCTGCTCCCTCTCCACTTGTAGCTCAACTATATAATCAAAACACAGAACCAAATGATCACTAGCTCCAAGGGGCCTTTCATACGTGATATCCTCGATGTCCGAACTACTCAAGGTGAATACTAGGTCCAGTCTTGCTGGATCATCCCCACTCTCTCTCTGGTAGTGTCTCTAACATGTTGATGCATGAGGTTTTCCAGTACCACATCCATCATCTTGGCTCTCCATGATTCAGGACCCCCATGGGGCTCTAGGTTTTCCCAATCAATCTCTTTGTGATTGAAATCACCCATAACTAGTAACTTTGCTCTCCCCATGTGGGCTCTTCTGGCTACCTCGGCTAGTGTGTCTACCATTGCTCTGTTGCTCTCGTCGTATTCTTCTCTTGGCCTCCTGCAGTTCTGTGGCGGGTTGTACATTACAGCAATTATCACCTTATGGCCCTCAGACTGAATTGTTCCTACTATGTAGTCCCTTTCACCCATTCCATCCATTCCTTCCACTTCCTCAAATCCCCACCTGTTCTTAATGAGCAGTGCAACTCCTCCTCCCCTCTGCTCCCTCTATCTTTCCTGAGGATTTGATATCCGGGTGGGAAGATTGCATCTGTTATCATCCTGGTGAGTTTCGTTTCTGTGAGTGCTATTATGTCTGGGGATGTCTCCTTTATTCTTTCATGCCACTCCTCACATTTATTTGTTATACCATCTGCATTTGTATACCAAACCTTTAACTTCTTTTCTAAAACCGTAGTCTGGGGGTATGTTGGGGTTGGGAAAGTGGGAGATCTGATGGGGAACTATGGGTGGTTGGTGTGAAGGTGGAGTTTGTAATGAGGTGGGTGGAATCATTGGGTATGGCATGTGTGTTTTGGGTTAGGTTGTTTGGTTGCATTGGGGTTGTCCAGGTTGGGGAACATCTGAAGGTGGTTGTATTAGAGCTTCCTCCTGAGTCTGGGTTCTCCTGTCCATCTCTCTTTCCTCCTTTTGTCTCTGTACCCTCTCTTTCAGTTTCTGTCTTTCTTCCCGTGTTCTGTCGCGGTCGAGATACACCCTCCGGTACTCTGACATATCCCTTAGTCTTGCTTTCTCCTGCAGGATCCTGTTTCGAGTCAATTCTGCTTTGAAAATTACTTTGACTGGCCGGATTCTTCCTCTTGCAAATCCCCCTATTCTCAGAAAATTTGCCAGCTGGGTCATGTCATCTTCTCTTATTGCTTTCATGATGTTTTCAATCGCATTTTTCTCCCCTTGTCTTCTTGCTTCGTAAGTTTCCCCTTCAGCTTCATGGAGTGTGTGTGTGTGTGTGTGTGTGTGTGTGTGTGTGTGTGTGTGAGAGAGAGAGAGAGAACCAGTAGCCTGTGTGACGTGATAGCAAAATAAATATGAAGGCAGAGGTTCACCGTTTAAATCAAAGAAAATAAATTAGAAAATATCTGACGTGAATTCGAAATTATGAAAAGAAAATAGATGAAGTTTATTTCAGGGTGAAAATATTGTCTGTTATGTACGATTTAACTTTGTACGTTTCCTCTGTTTCCTCTCAAATACGATATATTTTTTTTTAAATCCATTCTTCTTTTTTTGTGTGTTCACGTTTACTCATTTGTCGTTGCCCCCCAAAAAATGTCTGGAGTTAAATATAATTTTAGGTTTTGCTCTTTGAGTTTTACGTAAAAAAATGTTTATTAGTTTTTTTTTTTTTTTACGACTGTGGGGGGGAAGTCGCGGAAGTGTCTATATGTACTGTGGCAACTTTCATCTTGACCGAGACCTCAGTGTCTCTAGTAAGAGCTCGGCTCTCTATATATATCTCTCTTTCTTTCTCTCTCTCTCTCTTTCTTTCTCTCTCTCTCTGATGCTTTTTATTAAGTTTAAATATTTTCTCGCTATCTTCTACCGATAAATACTAACAAGGTCTTATTAGATATCTTCGTGAGTAATGTATAGTCGTAATTATTGAACAGTTGTTATCTTTGTAACTGTTACATAGTTCCTGACTATTGCACAGTTAGCTAATATCGCTAGCATAGTCTCTTCTCCCAGGGATGTGTCTACTGGTAGTCCTTGCAATGCTGTGCCGTTGCAAGCTACACCGATATTCACTGAAAGACTCTTTCAACCCGTGTCTTCCCTGACCACTTTGCCGTAGCAAAACAAAAGACGTCTATAGATGAGTAAGACACAAGTGGAACACTTAAGTTCGTTCATAACCGAAACTTTTCGCCTTCACAGTAGGCTTCTTCAGCGGCATCTAGAGAGGTGGCTAAATACGAAGCGTTTTCCTCATGGGGCTTTCTTTGAAATTATTTTATCAACGATCACCCACACATTTCTACGAGAGAATTTCTATTCTCTTCACATGGTCTTTGAAACCATTTGAAAAATACAATCTCTGAACACGGGAAAAGGATTATATATATTTCTGGTCATCTGAAGACTTCACAATTTTCGCTGAGGACATAAGAATTTTCTGCTCGACTGGTCCAGGCAGTAATAAGGCGGGAGAGAATGTATCTGGCAGGGGAAGAGACCGTAACATTTAAGTGAGAGGGCACTTCACGCCGGCTCAGCCAGTGGAAACATTAGCTGCATAAACCTGGAGAGACTCGCTGGCCTTCACACCGTCACACCTGTGTCCCCGCACTACCGGGACCTGTAGCAAGCATAGTCTCGGACTAGTGCCATGTAGCAAGCATTGTCTCGGACTAGTTCCCTGTAGCAAGCATAGTCTCGGACTAGTACCATGTAGCAAGCATAGTTTCGGACTAGTGCCATGTAGCATAGCATAGTCTCGGATTCGTGCCCTGTAGCAAGCATAGTCTCGGACTCGTGCCCTGTAGCAAGCATAGTCTCGGACTCGTGCCCTGTAGCAAGCATAGTCTCGGACTCGTGCCCTGTAGCAAGCATAGTCTCGGGCTAGTGCCATGTAACAAGCATAGTCTCGGGCTATTGCCCTGTAGCAACCATAGTAATGGACTAGTCCCCTGTATCAAGCATAGTCTCGGACTAGTGCCATGTAGCAAGCATTGTCTCGGACTAGTTCCCTGTAGCAAGCATAGTTTCGGACTAGTGCCATGTAACATAGCATAGTCTCGGATTCGTGCCCTGTAGCAAGCATAGTCTCGGACTCGTGCCCTGTAGCAAGCATAGTCTCGGACTCGTGCCCTGTAGCAAGCATAGTCTCGGACTCGTGCCCTGTAGCAAGCATAGTCTCGGACTCGTGCCCTGTAGCAAGCATAGTCTCGGACTCGTGCCCTGTAGCAAGCATAGTCTCGGGCTATTGCCCTGTAGCAACCATAGTAATGGACTAGTCCCCTGTATCAAGCATAGTCTTGGACTAGTGCCATGAAACAAGCATAGTCTCGGGCTAGTGCCCTGTAGCAAGCACAGTCTCGGGCTAGTGCCCTGTAGCAAGCACAGTCTAGGGCAAGTGTCCTGTAGCCAGCATAGTCTTTGTCTCGTGTTATGGAGTGAGCATAGTCTGTCTCATGCCATGGAGTGAGCATAGTGTATCATGCCCTGGAGTGAGCATAATCTTTCTTGTGCCCTTGAGTGAGCACAGTTTTTTACTCGGGACCTGAAGTGAGCATGCTCTTATTCACATGCCCTGGAGTGAGAATAGTCTATTACATGTGCCTGTAACGGGCGAATACATATACTTGAGTCCTGGAGTGAGCATGATATCCAAACATTGACTGGAAAGTATGGAGAAACTCACAAGATGTTGAAACAGACACTTAAAGACACCAGCCATGAGTAGCTTTTTATGCCCTATTACAGAGAGAATTAAGAATGGAGTACAGGAAGTTCTCACTTAACGTCGTTTCGATATAACGTTGATGAGAAAAAGAAATACACGCATTGGCGTAACTCTCAACGTTCGCTTATGTATATTTCCTCCCTTATGGCTGTTTGTATTCGTGTTTCTTACATAATTCTGAAAAAACATGTGATACCTAAAATAATAAAAATGTCAATAATAAAGTAAATATAGGCTTTTATAGCGCCCCAGAGCGACATACTCCATAGTCATGGCATCTGCAGTACTACTGCCCTCCCTCTCATCTCTCCCTTGCCGTAGCAACTCAACTCTCGATTTTTTCAATTAGCCTACTGTAAAATTGGTTTCGTTATACGTTGTTTCGTTTAAAGTCGCAAGAATCTATCGTTTAAAGTCTCAAGAACCTATCGACAACTTTAAGTGAGGACTTCCTGTACATGTAATGGTAGGAGTCGGGTAACTACTAATACTACTACTAATAGTAATAGTAATGCTGTTACGAAGATTGGTTGAGTTTGAGAACCTGCAGTCATGTACATGTTTATTATGTAACACTAGTGTTGTTTATTATATAACACTAGTGTTGTTCACTAGTGCTGTTTATCAAGTAACACTAGTGTTGTTTATCATGTAACACTAGTGTTGTTTATCATGTAACACTAGTGTTGTTTATCATGTAACACTAGTGTTGTTTATCATGTAACACTAGTGTTGTTTATCATGTAACACTAGTGTTGTTTATTATATAACACTAGTGTTGTTTATTATATAACACTAGTGTTGTTTATGTAATACTAGTGCTGTTTATCATGTAATACTAGTGCTGTTTATCATGTAACACTAGTGTTGTTTATCATGTAACACTAGTGTTGTTTATTATTGTTATTATATAACACTAGTGTTGTTTATTATATAGCACTAGTGTTGTTTATTATATAGCACTAGTGTTGTTTATTATATAACACTAGTGTTGTTTATGTAATACTAGTGCTGTTTATCATGTAACACTAGTGCTGTTTATCATGTAACACTAGTGTTGTTTATCATGTAACACTAGTGTTGTTTATCATGTAACACTAGTGTTGTTTATCATGTAACACTAGTGCTGTTTATCATGTAACACTAGTGTTGTTTATCATGTAACACTAGTGCTGTTTATCATGTAACACTAGTGTTGTTTATCATGTAACACTAGTGTTGTTTATCATGTAACACTAGTGTTGTTTATCATGTAACACTAGTGTTGTTTATCATGTAACACTAGTGTTGTTTATCATGTAACACTAGTGTTGTTTATCATGTAACACTAGTGTTGTTTATCATGTAACACTAGTGTTGTTTATCATGTAACAGTTATTTTTAAATCAGTAACACAGTAATAGTTATAAAATGAACAATAAAATGTTGTTTCTAAACCTGAAATAGATGTTATAAATATGTAACATTTGTGTTGTTTTAATCTGGTAACAACTTAGTTTTTGTTTTCAGTAATACCTAGAGAGTTGTTTTACAATTTAACCCAACTCATTGTTTGTTTATCATGTAACAGTTATTTTATAGATGCAGAAACAAGAAATAGTGAAAAACTGAAAGGCAATAAAATTTCTGTTTGCTCAGACCTGCAAATAGAATTATAAATATGAAAAAAAA
Source organism: Cherax destructor (assembly GCA_009830355.1). Classification (NCBI taxonomy): domain Eukaryota; kingdom Metazoa; phylum Arthropoda; class Malacostraca; order Decapoda; family Parastacidae; genus Cherax; species Cherax destructor. Next base: position 15,845 of record WNWK01009470.1, read on the forward strand.
AAAGTTTGTGCGTGTTTTAACTCGGTCAGAATGAAAAAAAAAAACAACTTGAGTGTTTAGTAGTTTTTTCAGTAATGACCTAAAAGAAAAAGAAGTCTTGTCTTTACAAAAGTTTAACCAGACTCATTAGCCTTTGTTTAGTTCTGTGTAAATAAGCTCTATTTTGTGGGTTTGTGTGTGTGTACTCACCTATTTGTGGTTGCACGGGTCGATTCATAGCTCCTGGCCCCGTGTGTGTGTGTGTGTGTGTGTGTTTTATGTGTGTGTGTTGTATGTGTGTGTGTTGTATGTGTGTGTTGTATGTGTGTGTGTGTGTGTGTGTGTGTGTGTGTGTGTGAAGAGCTTATTCGGTGAGCTGAAATTAGTGATATTGTGAATTAATGTATGCACATGAGCGCGCTCGCACACACACACACACACCTAGTAGCAACCAGTGAAAAGGCGGGGCCAGGAGCTATGACTCAACTCCTGCAACCACAATTAGGTGAGTGCACACAAACACACATGACACACACTCAATTCTAAATATATATATATATATATATATACTGTCTAAGGGCAATGTGTGGTGTAAATATTATGCAGAAAATTCGGAATGTGGAAATTAGGAGAAGGTGTGGAGTTACTAAAAGTATTTGTCAGATGGCTGAAGAGGGTTGTTGAGGTGGTTTGGTCATTTAGAGAGAATGAATCAAAGTAGAATGACTTGGAGAGCGTATAAATCTGTAGGGGAAGGAAGGTGGGGAAGGGGTCGTCCTAGAAAAGGTTGGAGGGAAGGGGTAAAGGAGGTTTTGTGGGCGAGGGGCTTGGACTTCCAGCAAGCATGTGTGAGCGTGTTAGATAGGAGTGAATGGAGACGAATGGTTTTTGGGACATGACGATCTGTTGGAGTGTGAGCAGGGTAACATTTTGTGAAGGGATTCAGGGAAACCAGTTAATTGATTTAGTTGGACTTGAGTCCTGGAAATGGGAAGTACAATGCCTGCACTTTAAAGGAGGGGTCTGGGATAGTGACAGCTGGGAGGGACTTTTCTCAGCTGTCGTATCTGAGCGCCTCTGCAAAGACAGTGATTATGTATGAGTGTGGTGTAAGTGTTGAATGATGATGAAAGTATTTTCTTTTTTGGGATTTTCTTTCTTTTGGGTCACCCTGCCTCGGTGGGAGACGGCCGACTTGTTGAAAAAACAAAAAAATACTGTATATATATGTATGTATATATATATATATATATATATATATATATATATATATATATATATATATATATATATATATATATATATATATATTATATATATATATATATGAGTGTGTGGGGTTAAGCTAAAGCAGTTGGTTTACAGTGTTGCAGATGTGGATTACAGAGGTGTGGGTTACCATGGAGTGTTGCAGGTGTGAGTGAGGGTGAGATAGCGGATCCCCAGGTCGTAGTACATCCTGAGTACAGAGAGACTGGCGCCCATCAGGTGACCTCCCTCAACACCCAGCAGACTGGCGATGCGACCAGAGTTGTACACCTCCAACAGACCTGACGGCACAACACACAAAAATTATGTACCTCCATTAGACCTGATGTTACAACACACAAGAGTTATGTACCTCCATTAGACCTGATGTTACAACACACAAGAGTTATGTACCTCCATTAGACCTGATGTTACAACACACAAGAGTTATGTACCTCCATTAGACCTGATGTTACAACACACAAGAGTTATGTACCTCATTAGACCTGATGTTACAACACACAAGAGTTATGTACCTTGATTAAAACCTGATGTTACAACACACAAGAGTTATGTACCTCCATTAGACCTGATGTTACAACACACAAGAGTTATGTACCTCCATTAGACCTGATGTTACAACACACAAGAGTTATGTACCTCCATTAGACCTGATGTTACAACACAAATGTTGTTCATCTCTATAGTTATTGAAAAGTTACATAAGGAACAGAACAACGTAGGTGAGAAAAAACATACTAGAGGAACACATGACACCTAGAACTAGAACGACAAAACAATGATGAAACACTGGAAATATAGGCAGAAGAGGATAGTCAGGAAAACCCAGTAAACACACTGCGCAGAGCAAAGTAACTAGGAAAACCCATAGCAGGAGTGCCAGTAGAAAATCCCGGAAATGTTGAAGTAAACGAGACTGAGAATGCCACAGAAAAAAAATAGGAAACATGAAATGTGCAGATACTATGCCAGAGGCACCTCCAACTATAAAACAGAATACATACATAGCAGAATGTGTTGCAACATGATGATAAAGGGTGTGGCACCGAGTATTTTACATTTTATTCGACATTCGACACACAACCATTTGGCATGCCCTCTTGACCAGTGAACTGGCAATTTAGAGTGTAGCAGTTCTGACCCCGTTCCCCCTGCTGCCCTTATTGTCCAGTTTAACCCGCCACTCACGTGGCTGAGTGGCAGACTTCCACAGACACTGGTCGTAACAGCTACTGCTTTGAGTAGCTTTGATTTGTACAAATTACAATCTGAATTCTTCTCTCATCATCAATATTGTACATAGTGTATATATTAGTAAAGAAAAACATGGGGAAATAAATATAACCCTGTTTGCCATGCTCTTGTCCTGCCCTGCTGAGTTTTTTTGCTGACTTCGTTACGGCCAGCTGCTGTAGGCCACTAGACTACCACCTGTGTTCGTAATAAAGGGGGAGTGCCGCGTTGGTAAAAACCCAGGAATTTTCACACATAGAGGTGCAAAGAATCATAAGTGACCAGACAGTGTTATGGCCTAAGTTGCCCAAAGTTTCACATATGGAGAACACAACGATACATACATACATACCAGGAGGCCGAGGGCGTAATTAGCAATAAAAAAATAGAAGGAAGAAAGTCACCATCTAAGGATATTTTAAACTCTTTGACCAAACACAGAGAAAGCAATGCCACATGACAATGGACCCCCGCAAATTGGGTTTTTGCATATCAGGACCAGCTGTGCAGCAGCCCACACTACACAGTACTGAGAAGGTCAGAAATATGTAAGCTAAGGTCTATATCACAAGATGGCACATTGACAATACTAGTAACAAAACTCATACTAAACTAAAACATCCCAAATGGTAATTCCTTTTTTCCCAGCATTCAGAGTTTGAAAACAAGTAGGAAACATAAAGTTAGGTGCACAAGTGGGGGTCCTCACATAAACAAATGCTGTTTGCAGTTTAGAAAACACATAAACAGATGTTTTGGATGGTGAGATAGGCTCAAAATTTAAAAATTTATAGATATGACATAAATAGGTCACAGGGATGAATAGGACACATTTTGCTGCAGAGAACTGCTGAAATAATCAAATGATAGATGTTCTAGGTGCTAAAGTAGAACACAAGAACCTGGTAATTATCCTGGTATATAAACCACTGTCAACAACGACTGTGGAACTCACGGATCGGATAAGGAAGATAGACAACTGCCTTGAAATTCTGGTAAAAGCTACATTAAATACTATGCCCCTTGGAGAGTTCATCCTTCCAAATATGATATACTACTTAGATATGGGAAGAATGAAGAACAGAGAAGTGGTACTCTATGTAAAAATGCAAGATCACCAAAAAGAACAAAAGAAACTTGTGAAAGACCTGGGGTTAATAATGTCAGCTGATCAAACTTTTGTAGTACATAAGGCAAATGTGACAAAAACCAGAAGAATTATACTGTGGATAATGATAACTTTAAAAACAAGGATAATAATGGCTGTGGTAACACTATTCAAATTGCATGTGCTCTCTCACTTAGAATACTGTTCAGTATTGACTGCAGGAGAGAAATCAGAACTGGAATAATAAATATTCAAATTACTGGAAACATCTCAAAGTAGTAAAAATACTCTGGAGCAAAGAAGGTGTTTGAGGGCCTAGTGCCAAATCTTCACACTGCTATAACATACTGGATTAAGAGATATGAGAGAAAATATTAAATTATCCAGTTAAAATCACGGGTGCCGTGGGTACAATAAGAGAACATTGTATCAACATACGTGTTCCCATACTATTTTACATCTTACCAGATGTCAGAAAAACTCCCATAATAAGTGGAGTCTTCAAGAAGAAACTAGACAAGTACCTATGTCGAGTGCCGGATCAACCAGGCTGTGATGGATGTGAGGGCCAGCAGGTTGCCAGTAGGAACCAGCCTGGTTGACCAGGCAAGCACCAGGCAAGCCAAGCCAGGCTGTGGGAGTAGACAACTATCGAAACCCTTCCAAGATGCTCCAGCAGACCTGGAGGTACTACACACAGAAATTATGCACCTCCAGCAGACCTGGAGGTACAACACGCAAGTATTATACACCTCTAGCAGACCTAGAGGCTCAACACTCAAATATTATGCACCTCCAGCAGACTGAAGGTTTAACACACAAGAATTATGTACCTCCAGCAGACCTGGAGGTGCAACACACAAGAATTATGCACCTCCAGCAGACCTGGAGATACAACACACAAGACTGGTAACTATAACAGTATTGTTGACATCATGAAGACAGAGGAACACACTACAGAATAATCTTAGATTGGGAAAAGTTTTCCCTCAGCTTAGAGATTTGCCAAACTCCACATTGAGCGAAACGTTGTCCCAACAAAATGCATGTTCTGCTAATTGTGTCGTCGCATATTCAATAAAAAAACACAACATAATGGCTTTAACAACTCACAACTAACCCGCAAAGTTTATTCTCTCGAAGCTGTGGATAAGTTGTTCACTCCTGGACATATAAACTCAGAAAATGTACTCAAGTCTAAAAAATACTGCAGGTCATCGAAAATAAGCAATTAATAAATGAAGAAGAGTTACAAGGGAGGGGGGAAGGAGAGTTTAGAATGCAGGGGTTCAAGGCCTTTCGTCCGTCACCAGAACTTCATCAGGAGCTTTGCTGTATAAGGAAATGGACGAATGTGATGGAAAATTCACAGAGGTGGACAAACAAGTGTAGTGCTGTTTTTTTTTAATTTCCATCATCAATTTCAAAGCTCCTGACGAAGTATTGGAAACAGTGCGAAAGGTCTTGAACTTCAAAATTCTTACCCTTAACCCCCTATAGCCTGTTTTGTATCTACAAATACGTATTATACCTACATAAATACTCAGAGAATATACACAGAAAGATCACATCTTTGGGTGTATGTACACTAAGAAATACACACCTCTTGAGAGAGGGGAAGAAGACTAGATGAGAGAGGAATAGATAGAGAGGATAACAGAGTGGAGAAAATGGAAAGTGGATAAAGAGAAGGAAAGGACAGAGAAAGGAAATTGAAGGAGAATAATGAAGTGTGAGGAGACAAAAAGATGAAGAGATTAGAGACAGCAAAAGTATAAAAACAGGAAGTGGAAAACAATAGAGAGGGGAGAGAGTAAAGAGAGGGAGAGGACAAAAAAAATGGAGATAAAAATTATATATATATAAAGAATAAAGAGAACACAATGAAAAAGAAAATAAACAGTGTAACAGTGAAGAAAAGAGAAACTTATCGTCCACTTCAAGAAAAGGACTTATACCACAGAAACTTACACAACAGCTGAATCATTTCAGTGAAAAAAAAAAAAGATATCTTCATTACAAGTAATAATGATCACATCACAAATGGTACACAAAGTTGCAAGTTGATGAGAAAGACACATCATGTGCAACACTTAACTATCTTCGTGTCCTCAAAGAACAAGATCAGAGGTCACAATGCCGTAAATGGAACAATACACAACCCGCACACGGGAGAAACTCACGACGACGTTTCGGTCCGTCTTGGACCTTAACTAGACACACACACTAATTTTTTTCTCCTCTGTGAAGGTTATTTGTGTCTTAACTGATCATAAGTGGTAATCTTACTGGCGTGGGAGTGCGCGTATCCCAGATGCTGAGGGTAGCGCGCTATCAGTCTCTTGATGACATCTATCTGTTCCAGCGTCACCTGCGCAGCGTTGAGGTACTGCGCTCCGCATGGAACGTACGCCGCCCAGAACTGCGCGGAGAGGGAGAGAAACCAAGAGTACATGTTAAGTGTTGCAGGGTACATGTTAAGTGTGGCAGGGTACATGTTAAGTGTGGCAGGGTACATACTGAGTGTTGCACGTTTGGGTTATAGTGTTAGAAGTGTAAGTAGCAGTGTTCCATATGTGGGTTGTTTATAACAAAGTTCCTGATCAAAAGATTGTTATTTTTCATTATGTTTATTTTACTCCTTATAGCGTAAACCTACTCTTGTTTTTTTTATTATAAATCCTACTTCCTCACACTCTTACTAATTTTTTCCAGTGTATGGTCAAGGTAATCCTTATAGCCTTAATTTTTTTTAAGGTGGTGGACTGTCAGGTGACCAGAAGCTGCAGTGGCGAGAAACACTTGTCATGTTTCTTGACGAATCTTACCTAACCTAACCTATATGATCAGCGTAACTCTTCACGGGTCCGCCGATCCTGGTGACTTTGTTCATCAGAACACTGAACATTTCGTACCTTAGGGCTCCACTTCGGGGTGTGCAAATTTCTACTTTACGCACCTTGAAATATTTCCCACTGAAATATGATAGTGCATTGTTATTGATTAGATATTCCATAACCCCAATGAATAATTTACCTATTACTCCCATAATTCATTAAGAATGGGGGTTTGTCGAAGGCAGTTTTGAAACCAGCGAAGATTGAGTACAATGCCTAACCATTTGCAGTTGAGGTCAAGAATTATTTACAAAGCTTATAAGAGTCTTATTTATATTTTATGCTTTATAATTGACTATACTGTAATATTCCTTCTAAAATTTGGCAGAAACCTAACGTGAATGAATGTCTCTTTTTCTGTATGAATAGAGGTAATGGAGGCTTCCTTCCGTATTTTGGAGATCTCAACAGATAAATTTGAGTATTTTAAATGTGTAGGGCGAATATTGTCCTTAGGCTTTAGTAAACTCTTAAGTTATGCCACGGGTGATACCATCATCCATGTTCCTGGTCCTCTTTTAATACCATTCCATATATCCTGATCCCTATTTGGTGTATCAGCTAATTCATCAACCTGTCGGTTCTATGAACCAGTTATCTACGTATATCTTGTATGCTGACATTTGACAATTTGTCTTATACTTTCATTGTTACTTCTACATTTCCTTAACGTCATCTGATAGAGACATCTGTACTGGATCATGGATCCAGTTAGCCTTTAATTATTTTGTTCTTTCCTGGGGATGTGGTTGTGTTGTTGTTGTGACGTTCACTAATACCTGCTGCTCATTGTTTTCTTCTGTGTATTAATATTTTGCTACGAAAGTCTTCCGCTCCTCCCCAGAGCTCTAAATTATTTTATCACAGTAGCCCCTGTCTTCAGAAACCCATTTGTTTTCATTGGAAAGGTTTCTTCTCCACAACCTCCCTACTAAACAGATTCCTCTTAAAATACCACTTTGCATTTTGGATTTGTCAAAGCCTTTTCCAGCGCTTCGTTAAAGCCTTTTGCCATATATCCAGAGGACTCAAGGGGCAAGTAATGTTTTCATATTAGACACTATTATCACTGAAGCAAGCGTTGCTGTATTTTTTTCTTCACGCACTACCTCTTTTCTTCTTTCTCCATTTGATTATCTCCATCTCTCCATCTATCATGAGTGCGGCCCAGTGATCAAAGATCCAGTGATCAAAGATTCAGTGAGCAGAGATCCAGTGATCCAACAATCTCAGAGGCGACCCTCCTAGGCATGTTTCCAAAGAGACATGAATAATCAATTTGGTTCCGCAAAAATGGGAGCTGGCCAGGATCCCGAGATTCTCGCATGTATTTGCAAGTTTATGAACTCTAATTCCATTAACATATCTGTTTAAACCTTTCGATCGGAGTGTGGGATATATGGCATCTCAACACAACCAGAGAATCCTCCTTCAGGGTTCAACCACAGAGACTCCTTAACCCTTGAGGATCCCAGCAGGAAAGTTAACCTTGATAACATTTAACATACAACCTTGAGTACTGTGTTATTCTCTACTCAGAGGCCTGGTGAAAACCTCTTCATTTTGATATGAGTAATAAATATTCTTATGTGAATAAAGTCCCTTGTGGAGGAATCCTTTTCTTAAATAAAATACCACAACCCGCATATCGTCTTGTATTTGTTATATCTAATCTAATCAGTATTTGTTATATCTAATCGCTATTGGGATGCGTATTTCATCTCTTATTATATCACTTTATCCACGTTCTTTTCCAGGGAATATTGCACAATATCACTCTGATAACGATGAATTCCAGTAAAGTTTCAAGTGAATACTTTGAGGACGCTGGCAATATCTATTTTGCGTATTCCCCCAGTCCTTATCCAGGCCAGGGAATATGTTTTCAATTCCAACAGTTTGGTTTTCATATTTTTTTTGGTTAAATTTTTTTTTGAACAGTTTGTCTGTTTATTCCTGGTTCAATTTGCTTCGTGTCTCTCTGTATATCTTGCACCCACTGTTTTGCGTTGCAATGGTCATTCAATCAGCAGAATTTTGTGCTCCGTATCGTTTTTTCAGGTTACTTCTTTTACTTGCTTCTCGTTCTTACTTTTGTCTCGATTTCTTCTGTTTTCTCCTTCATATATCTTTCTAGTGTTCGTCTTAAGAGTCTAATTTAGACGATCATATCCGTCTTGCATCTTTATTTTTCTCACTTTTCATGTTGTAGATATTGTAAGCACCGAGATGCTCAGGGTGTAGCAGCTGTTGTAGTAGCTGCAACTGCTGTTGTTGCATGTGTAGTTACTGTTGCTGTAATTGAACTTTCTGTTGCTGTAGTTACAGGTTGCTGCAATTATCACTGCGCTTCTCATTCATACTACCAAGAGCCTTCATCATCATTCTCATTGATAACATTCTACTCCGGGGACTAGTGGTTCCTTACACTATTATATTAGTCTCCAGGACACACACACACACACACACAAGCCATAGGGAATTGGAAAACACTAGCTCAAGGCCTTTCACTCTTTATGCTTCATCAGGAGCTATGTATTGTTGCAGAACTTGCAACAGGTAGGTTGAGGGAAAAAGATTGTGAGTGGTAAGGCAGGATGTCCGATGCATGGTCTATCTTGCAAGATGGGCGAGATGGGCCATACATCGCCCTTGGCTCTGAGAGAATCTTGTCCCCAAACCTACCTGTTCTCAACAACGTTAATAATAACCTGTGCCGCAATTTTGCCGTGACACACCTGTTGACATTACCTACTTTTGACACACTTGCCAATGTCTACAAATGTCTCACACACCTGGTAACATTTACCTACTACTGACACATTTTTCGACATCTACTTACCTCTAATACCTGCTGACGTGTATTTACATTTGTTGAAATCTACTTCCACCTGCTGACATGTACTTACACTGGGCGAAGTAGTGTATGTGTTCGGACTGACCTGGGCGCCGACTCTGCCGTGTCTCATCCTGGCCAGGTCAGTGTGGGACCAAGGTGAACTGCCCCAGGGCTCCACGCTGCTCAGGTTCTGAGACATGTCCACCTTTTCCAACTTGTTATGTACGAAGTTTCTGATGTTCCAGGCCAGGTCATTATGTCTGGGGAGGAGAACGGACGTCTGGTGTATGAGGGAGACTAAGGACATGTTGTGTATGGGATGAATCTCAGTCGCCTAAAAAACATATCAACCTTAATGAACACGCTTAAATGCCGTTGAAGGAATCTTAATCTATAGAATTGGAGCTAATCTATCACTGAAGCATACCAGTTTCTCTCATTCTCAAGGCACTGTGACCTTTACTGGTTCAGTGCTTCTGCATTAAAATAATAATAATAATAATAATAATAATAATAATAATAATGTAATAATATTGGTAGAATTACCGACAATATGTTAAGTAAAAGGACACAATGACTAATGTGACATTTATTGGGCAAGTTTCGCTCTCCAGGAGCTTTTTCAAGCCGGCTTGAAAAAGCTCCTGGAGAGCGAAACGATGCCACAATAAAATGTCACATTAGTTGCATTTGTGTCCTTTTACTTAACAATAATAATAATAATCATAATAATAATAATCATATAATAATCATATAATAATAATAGAAAGTAAACGGGGGGGAGTGTCGGTGTTGATATTCTTTACACATAACTTTTAAGATACTAAACTAATTGGAAGGGATCTCTTATATATCATAAGAATTTGAAAAAAAAAACTACCATTTTTGGAAACTATTTTTTGCAGAAGTGATAGAAATAAACCTGTGTTTACTATATACAGAAAACCAATACATTTGGATAGTTATCTGTACGCATTTTCTTCCAAAACTTATCTAAAATATATTTAGTTGGATTATTCTAAATTAAATTGCGCTTGTTATAATAAGGTTAGGTAAGTTTTCTAAGGTTCTTTTGGTACAAAATTATTAATTTTTACATTACCATAAATGAAAAAATATATATATTTAAACGTATAAGAATTTTTTTTAGAAAGGAATTAATTTTAAAGGAGTTCTTGCTAATTGACCAATTTTACCTATTCGGCACGACACACAAATATATATATAATGTCGTGCAGAATAGGTAAAACTGGTTAATTAGCAAGAACTCATTTAAAATTAAGTCCTTTCTAAATTTTCTCTTATACATTTAAAAATATATTTTTGTCATTTATGTTAATATAAAAATTAATAATTTTGTACCAAAAGAACATTAGGAAACTTACCTAACCTTATTATAACACGCGCAATTTATTTTAGCCTATTCCAACTAAAAATATTTTATATAAGTTTACAATTATTTAATAATAAACAAAATCGCAAGTTTTATATATTCGGCACGACATGTATATATATATATATATATATATATATATATATATATATATATATATATATATATATATATATATATATATATATATATATATATATATGTATATAAGATATATATATATATATATATATATATATATATATATATATATATATATATATATATTATATTATAAGATATAAAATGTCAGAAAGAAGGTAACTATTAGTTACATAAAGATTTGTGAAACTATTTATATTAGCCACTGGTGTTTTCACTTCACAAATCACCATTAAAACATCAGGAAATTGATTAATATGAAAAGCTTTCTCACAGTTGGTAATTAACTAAAAGCCTTTGATTTCCTGATTTTTCCTTTTCACTGCAGTAATGACCATTAAAATGACGAGCATAAATTCAATTCTGTCTACGTCAGAGGCATCCGTTCTGTTGCCCTGCCAGGCATCCGTTCTGTTGCCCTGCCAGGCATCCGTTCTGTTGCCCTGCCAGGCATCCGTTTTGTTGCCCTGCCAGGAATCCGTTCTGTTGCCCTGCCAGGCATCCGTTCTGTTGCCCTGCCAGGCATCCGTTCTTTGCCTCAGGCATCGTTCTGTTGCCCTGCCAGGCATCCGTTCTGTTGCCCTGCCAGGCATCCGTTCTGTTGCCCTGCCAGGCATCCGTTCTGTTGCCCTGCCAGGCATCCGTTCTGTTGCCCTGCCAGGCATCCGTTCTGTTGCCCTGCCAGGCATCCGTTCTGTTGCCCTGCCAGGCATCCGTTCTGTTGCTCTGCCAGGCATCCGTTCTGTTGCCCTGCCAGGCATCCGTTCTGTTGCCCTGCCAGGCATCCGTTTGTTGCCCTGCCAGGCATCCGTTCTGTTGCCCTCAGGCATCCGTTGTTGCCCTGCCAGGCATCCGTTCTGTTGCCCTGCAGGCATCCGTTCTGTTGCCCTGCCAGGCATCCGTTCTGTTGCCCTGCGGCAACCGTTTTGTTGCTCTGCCAAGCTCTATACATCACTAGTGAGACCTCATTTGGATTATGCAGCTCAGTTTTGGTCTCCTTACTACAGAATGGATATACATTCGTTGGAGAACATACAGAGAAGAATGACTAAAATGATTTACAGTATAAGAAATCTCCCGTATGAAGATAGACTTAGAGCGTTGAATCTCCACTCTCTGGAGAGACGTAGAATGAGGGGAGATATCATCGAGGTGTACAAGTGGATGATGGGCATAAACAAAGGAGATATTAATAAAATACTGAGGATATCGAACCAAGTAAGAACCAGAAATAACGGATTTAAATTGGATAAATTTAGATTTAGAAAGGACATAGGCAAGTACTGGTTCTCGAACAGAGTTGTAGATGCGTGGAGCAATCTTCCGAGTACTGTGATAGAGGCTAGGACCTTGGGTGGCTTTAAAAAGAGATTGGACAAATATATGAGTGGGAGGGGCTGGGTTTGATTAGTGTCGTGAGTACGGGAGTAAATTCTTAGGTAGTGGTGGTTTTGATAAGGACCTGCCATGTATGGGCCAGTAGGCCTTCTGCAGTGTTCCTCCATTCTTATGTTCTTATTGCCCTGCCAGGCATCCGTTATGTTGCCCTGCCAGGCATCCGTTCTGTTGCCCTGCCAGGCATTCGTTTTCTTGCTCTGCCAAGCATCCGTTCTGTTGCCCTGCCAGGCATCCGTTCTGTTGCTCTTTAAGGCATCCGTTATGTTGCCCTGCCAGGCATCCGTTATGTTGCCCTGCCAGGCATCCGTTATGTTGCCCTGCCAGGCATTCGTTATGTTGCCCTGCCAGGCATCGGTTCTGTTGCCCTGCCAGGCATCGGTTCTGTTGCCCTGCCAGGCATCCGTTCTGTTGCCAGGCATCCGTTCTGTTGCCCTGCCAGGCATCTTTTCTGTTGCCTTGCCAGGCATCCGTTCTGTTGACCTTCCAGGCATCCGTTCTGATACCCTGCCAGGCATCCGTTCTGTTGCCCTGCCAGGCATCCGTTCTGTTGCCCTGCCATTAATCCGTTCTGATGTCCTGCCAGGCATCCGTTCTGTTGCCCTGCCAGGAATCCGTTCTGTTGCTCCACCAGGAATCCGTTCTGTTGCCCTGCCAGGAATCCGTTCTGTTGCCCCACCAGGCATCCGTTCTGTTGCCCTGTGAGTAATATATACTAACAATCTAAGCTCAATACAGTTCCACCATTAACGTGTTTTCCAATTACCTTTTTCGACAGGGAACATAAGTCCATCGAATAACCAAATAATGCATCCAGATTATTGTAACAGCGCCAGACACAAAGCCAGGGACGAACGGTAGTCTGTTAAGTTCACTAATGATAAACACTGCCAGAGTGGACTAGTACAATCTGGGTCTTCTAGAGTTAACAGAAACATCTCCTGGGATGACTTGTATACCCTTCGCATAGGGTTGATATTCACAGTTAAGGTTGGGAATTTTAGAAGTCACTTGAAATGGGTTCAAGCCCTACCCGTCCCGTGATTTGTTTGCAGCAGTGTTATTACGATTTTGGGTCTTGGCTTATGTATGGAAACACCGTAGGGGTGAAATGAAAAAGTTGATGTATAGAAACGTCAGAGTAGACTGTTGCAGTGTGTACTCACCTATTTGTATTCACTTATTTGTGCTTGAAGGAGTAGAGAAATAGCTCCTGGCCCCGCCTCTTCACTGATCGCTACTAGGTCCTCTCTCTCCTTGCTCCATGAGCTTTATCATACCTCGTCTTAAAGCAATGTATGGTTCCTTCCTCCACTACATCACTTACCAGATTATTCCACTTCCTGACAACTCTATGACTAAAGAAATACTTCCTAACATCTCTTTGACTCTTCTGAGTCTTCAACTTCCAATTGTGACCCCTTGTTTCTGTGTCCCATCTCTGGAACATCCTGTCTCTGTCCACCTTGTCAATTCTTGGCAGTATTTTGAATGTCGTTATCATGTTTTCCCTAACCCTCTTGTCCTCCAGTGTCGTCAGGTCGATTTCCCTTAACCTTTCTTCGTAGGACATTCCCCTTAGCTCTGGAACTAGCCTTGTTGCAAACTTTTGCACCTTCTCTAATTTCGTGACGTGCTTGACCAGGTGTGGATTCCAAACTGGTGCTGCATACTCCAGTATGGGCTTGACGAACACGGTGTACAGAGTCTTGAACGATTCCTTACTGAGGCATCGGAACGCTATTCTCAGGTTTGCCAGGCGCCTATATGCTGCAGCAGTTATTTGGTTGATGTGCGCCTCAGATGTGCTTGATATTATGCTCACCCCAAGATCCTTTTCCTTGAGTGAGGTTTGCAGTCTTTGGCCACCTAGCTTATACTCTGTGGTCTTCCTTGCCCTTCCTTGAATTCATGACTTTACATTTGGCAGGGTTAAATTCAAGGAGCCAGTTACTGGACCAGGCTTCCAGCCTGTCCAGGTCTCTTTATAGTCCTGCCTGATCCTCATCCGATTTAATTCTCCTCATTAACTGCACATCGTCTGCAAACAGGAACACTTTTGAGCCATGTGATTTATATATACCAAAAATTAGCACTGGTCCTAGGACTGACCCCTGCGGGACCCCGTTCCTCACATACCATGACTCGTTGTTGCCTCCCTGTCAGCTGTTCTCTGATCCATTGCAGTGCCCGTCCTGTTGTATGTGCCTGATCCTCTAGGTTTTGCACTAATCTCTTGTGAAAAACTGTGTCAAAGGCCTTTTTGCAGTCCAAGAAAATGCAATCTACCCACCCCTATCTCTCTCTCTCGTGTCTTAGTTCCGTTACCTTGTCATAAAACTCCAGTAGGTTTGTGACACAGGATTTGCCTTACATGAATCCGTGCTGGTTGTCGTTTATAAACTTGTTCCGTTCTAAGTGCTCCACCACTCTCCTTCTGATAATCTTCTCCATGACTTTGCTAACTGTATACGTAAGTGACACTCTTCTATAGTTTAGTGCCTCGTGTCTGTCTACTTTCTTAAAAATGGGGACTAAATTTGCAGTCTTCCATACCTCAGGTAGATGCCCAGTTTCAATGAATGTGTTGAAAATTGTTGTTAGTGGCACACACAGCGTCTCTGCTCCCTCTCTAAAGACCCATAGAGAGATGTCCGGTCCCACCACTTTGAGGTATCAAGGTCACTTAGCAGCTTCTTTGCCTCCTTCTTGGTTGTGTGTATTTCATCCAACAATTGTTGGTATATCCCTTGTTGGTGTACCCACCTGTTATGACTCCCCGGAGTCCTTTCTGTCTCCACTGTAAATACTTCCTTAAATCTCATGTTGAGCTCCTCACATACTTCTTGTTCGTTTCTTGTGAGCTCCCCACCTTTCCTCAGCCTGATTACCTGGTCCTTGTCTGTTGTCTTCCTCCTGATGTGGCTATACAACAGCTACGGGTCAGATTTGACTTTTGATGCTATGTCGTTTTCGTACTGTCACTTGGCCTCCTCCCTCCTTATCTGTGCATACTTGTTTCTGGCACTTCGACTAATATCTTTATTTTCCTGGGTTCTTTGTCTTCTGTAATTTTTTCATTCTCTAGTGCACTTAGTTTTTGCCTCCTTACACCTTTGGGTAAGCCAAGGGCTCGCTCTGGTCTTCCCATTATTTCTGTTGCCCTTCGGAACAAACCTTTCCTCTGCCTTCATGCATTTTGTTGTTGCGTAGTCCATCATTTATTTTACTGACTTTCCTACCAATTCTCTTTCCCACTGAACCTCCTGCAGGAAGTTCTTCATACCTGTGTAGTCCCTCCTTTTGTAGTTTGGCTTTTTCCATCCTACTCCTGTTACCCTGTCCACTTGTAATTCTACTATGTATTCAAAACACAGAACCACATGATCACTTTCGTGAGCTCTGATTCTCCGTCCTGCTCTATGGCAACCCATTTTTTCTTTTCTTTTTTGACCTCAGAAAGAGAAACTTAGGTGTTTTCATATGATCGTTTGTGATATGTGTTAGTGTGTGTGTGTGTCTGTGTGTGTGTGGAGGTGTTTGTTATAAGAAGGGAGAGGGGGAGAGAGGTAGGAAGGGAGGGAGAGGCATAGAGAGTGGGAGGGGAGACAGTGGCAGAGGAGGAGAGAGATGGGGAAGGATAGGGGGTTCAGGGAGAAAGGGGGATATGAAGTGAGGGAAAGGCATGGGGGAGAGGAGGGAGGGAGAAAGGGAAAGGAGAAGCAGGAGAAGGAAGATGAAAAGGAGTGAGAGTGAGTAGAGAGAGAGAGAGTAAGTGTGAGAGAGTGAGAGGGAGGAGTGTGGATAGTGTGGGGGAGTATATGTGGCAGAGGGTGGTTAGAGTACGTATAGGTGTGAGGGATCGGCATTTACAGGGGTGGCGAAGGTTCGTATACACGTGTGTGTACGCACTACGTATGTTCTCACGCTTGTGTGTGTGTGTGTGTGTGTGTATGTGTGTGTGTGTGTGTGTGTGTGTGTGATGATGTGTGTGTGGGGGGTTTGTGTGGGTGTATGTGTGTGTGACATTTCCTAGGCATGTCGATTGACACTAGCTGTTGTATGTGTGTGTGTAAGAAACTGAAATGTTCGCCCTTGACGCCCTGTAGCAAGGCGTGCACCATGCTCGGGTGTGTGTGTGTGTGTGTGTGTGTGTGTATGTGTGTGTGTGTGTGAAGGTGTATGTATGTGTGTGTGTGTTGTCGCAACGTCAAAAATAAAACTAGGAAGGAATCATAATCTGATAGGAAGGTTCTGACTGTAGGAGAATAAAGAAGATAAATATTTTGACCGATAACTAACATGTAAAATTACTTATCATGATTGAGGGTGAAGGAGAGGTGCCTAGTCCCATGTTTTGTGTTGGTCATGTCATAGTACCCCCCTCCCTAGTCAGGTGGTAGTGAACATGATAGTGAACATCACCCAGCAGAAGAACATCACCCGGCAGAAGGTGGTAGTGACCATGATAGTGAACACTAATACGGAGGTGAAGCTGTGATGAGGGTGTCAGGTGGTGTAGGTGACTATTGATCAGGAAGTGAGGGAGTCACACCACCCCTCCAACACCCACTCTGAGCTCCACCTTTACTCTAACACTACTCCACTCTCACAGCTTCCACGCTGCCTGTATCCACTCGCCAACACTCCTCCAATCGACCCTAAGCACCACTAAACAAGCCGACCATTAGTGCTTGGTCTAGTCAAGTGCCCAAGGCCCATTGAAGTTGACCTGGGATCTCACGTTGACCTAACGTGTAAAGCTGACCAGATCTCTCAGGTTAACATGGCGTGTATGGGTAACCAGATCTCGCAAGTTAACCTGGCGTGTACAGCTAACCAAATCTCTCAAGTTAGCTCACACCTCTGAAGTTAACTTTGGATTATAATTTGTCTCGGTCTGGAAGCAAAAAAAAATATTACTTTTATGGAAAAACACTCAACCTGCATTGTTAAATAATGTCTCTTGAAGTACAAGGGAGAACAACTCGGCTTTGTTGGATCAAGAGCCCTACACCGGCATCAAAGCACCCTCTCTGAAAGCCCGGGGGCCACAGCAGCACTCCTATTGGATGACATAACATGGAGGTTTGATATTCTTCGCTGTCTCCAGACTCTGACGTTGACTGTTCCATGACTGTCACGGTTCCTCCAGAAGTTTCAGTAACAGATCTTTCGAAGCTGGTTGGAGTTGGCAGGTATTTTGAGCATCAGTTGTTTCATTGTGGCTGTAGATAGTGTGACCAGTGTTGTGCCATCTTCCTGCGATGGCCTCTTACTGGCGTCAGATGGCAGTGGACAGTATCACTGAGTTTCCACTCGGAAACTGAAGAATGTTCATTTTATCTCTTCAAGAGAGAGCAGCCTGCTCTCCTTGTGCTATTCCACTTCGTGGTCATCTCTTGTGAGGAGCAGGTGTCGTTCTTAGGCCTGACGAGGTCCCATCATCAAATGACGTTCAATGTGGAAGCTCTGCTAGCGATATACATTTTTTCAAGGTATTCTCTTCACTTACCTGTGAATGGATCGGCTGAACAGGTTCCACCTGCATACTGTCTGTCTTGTGCTGTTCAAGTCTTGAGAATAGATGCTAGATCTTCTCCCTGGCCTGCTCTTCCCTGCCGCACTAGCTAGATCCTGTCTATCACTTAGGAATAAGGATTTGTACTGGAACATTCCAATCTTTTCCTGCTGAGAACCTTTATGTTGAGTCTGGTGAGCTTTCCCTGGATCTCAACCATGAGGAGCTGAGCGAACACTAATGTTTTGGGTTTGCCATGCCCGTTGTCTGAAGCTTCCTCTGACATTTCATCTTAGAGCGTGGTCTTGATGTGGCTAGAGAGGTTTAACTGTCTCCCAACTCTCTAAGGACGGTGCCCAAGATACGTCTTTATGGGCGGCAGATAGGGACCCTTTAATGACAAGTTCTGGCAAATTTCCTGGAGCATGATTTGGTTCATACTTCAGGGATCAAGGTCTTCGTTGACATGTGGTGTTGGCTTAGCAATGTTCACTGGAGAGGACTCGTATTGTGTGTAGATGAGAGACAAGTCTTTTGTGTTCACTGTGAAGCTTCACTCCAGTCTTTGCTGCTCTTGTCCTGATAGACGGCTTAAGAATTTTCCAGTGTCACTGTCTAATCAAATTCTCAGTGTACTCTTTTATCCTGGTCCAGTACGTTTCTGTCCACCATGTGGTTCTAAAGATCAAGAGCCAGTCCCCATTCCCAGAACAGGGAATGAAGCGTTCTGTTGGTGGAAATGCCATGAGCAGCAGGAAATAAATTGACGGATGCCGAGGTGAAGACTTCTATTTCGACTTTGCTGTATTGCATGCAACTCTCTCAGTGGTTTCTACCTCATGTGACTAGTGACGTGTCTGTCATCAGTTTCGAGATTTTTATGCCCTCATAACACGGCCTCGGACCTGGCTTTGTTATTGTACCCATGTTATTGTGTTCTGTCTTTGTTCCCATGGCACCTCTTTCTTTACTGGGATTCGGTGACTTCTGCTTCAGTGACTTCATGATGCACATAAATAATGTCCTAGAAAAGCAGTGGGTCTAGTGGGCCCTGCAGATGAGCAACAAATTACATAGAGTTCAACGGAATGTGGGTGTTATATCCTCATCTTTCATCAGAAGTCATCACTTTGAGATGATTCTCTGATGGCTGAGGATTGGGCGCATGCACCTCACCATAGTTACCAGACAGCAGGTGTTGTTGTCCCTCTGTGTGTGACTTGTCGCAAGCTGCTGCCTATAGAATTCATTTTGAACTGTTTGTCAATTACTCCAGCCTTTTATGCTTATATCATGCATTTCGTAATTACCGGGATGCCTGTAGGGACCTTGGGGAATTTTCTGGACATTTGACATTGCAAATTTCATGTTTTTTTTTAGC
>WNWK01009470.1:40000-65000 GCA_009830355.1 Cherax destructor
GACTGATCAGTAGGCTGGGTGTTAGAGTGGTTAGTAAGACGAATAAGAGATCATTCAGTAGAGCGGATGACAGACCGGTCAGGTCATGATGAGGGAGGACATATTATTTGGTCTCTGAATTTCTAGTCTTCCTCTGACCTCACACATCTACCTAACTCACATTCACCCATTTCTCTCCCTTCTATTTTTACTCACACCCACACACACACACACACACACTCTACCCTCCTTTCCTCTCGTCATCCACCTTAACGACGAATATAACTCCCCATCACCTATTTGTCCCCCAACAGACCTGGCAACCCAAGGTGTCACCCTGGGGAGTGTCTCCACGGACAATCATAAAATTCTGGATTTAAATCCAGGTCAGACCGGAGAGTGTAAGCGGAGTGTCGGCTCCACACCGTCAAGAGTTTAGGGACCCGAAAGAACGAAATTTAATATCCCCAGAAAGGTGAGGCCTGGGATACAGAGGACCCAGTGGCATGACGTCCAGTGGCATGACGCCCAGTGGCATGACGTCCAGTGGCATGACGTCCAGTGGCATGACGTCCAGTGTTTGTTGTGTCTGTGAGGCAGTGAAACTCTCGACTTGTGTGTGTGTATGTATGTATCACTACTAAATGGTTATGACCATAATTTTTAAAGGGGTGGACCGGTAAGCCAGCGGAAGTTCTCGGACAGATGACCAAAAGCTCCAACGGCGGTTCGTCGTTTGACTAAGACCCGCGTCAGGAAAAATTTCCCCTGTTTCCTGACAAACCTTACCTAACTTAACCTATGTATGAATACTTGCGATTTTCGCTTAAACAGCAATGCTCTTCTTGCCGAATAAGGCAAGCGAAAATTTGTGTTTGCAATAATTTCTCAAAAATCATTCTGAAGCTAACGAAAAAAAAATATTTCATTGTGTTTGTTTATTATTAAATTATTGTAAACTTATCTAAAATATGTTTAGTTGGATTAGGCTAAATTAAATTGCGCTTGTTTTAATAAGCTTAGGTAAGTTGTCTAAGGTTCTTTTGGTACAAAATTATTAATTTTTATATTAACATAATGAAAAAATATATCTTTAAACGTTTAATAGAATTTTTTTAGAAAGGACTGAATTTTCAATGAGTTCTTGCTAATTGATCAGTTTTACCTATTCGGCACGACATATACATGGTGGGCCAAAAGCAGGCTTACACTTAGTAGGTATGCAAACGTGAACAAATAATGAAACAATTGTAAACCTACTTTTGGCCAACCCTGTATATAATGTAAGTATCAAAGACACACACACACACACACACAAATGGAGGGGGAAGCAGGAAGGGCAGGACGAATAAAGCCAAACTACAATAGAGGTGACTACACAGGCATGAGGAACTTCTTGCACGAGGTTCAGTGGGAAAGAGAACTGGCAGAAAAATCAGTAAATGACAACAATATGCAAAGAAGCTGAGGAGAGGTTCGTACCCAAGGGCAACAGAAATAATGAGAAAACCAGGACGAACCCTTGGTTCACCCAAAGGTGCAGAGAGGCCAAAACTAAGTGTGCTAGAGAATGGAAGAAGTATAGAAGGCAAAGGATTCAGGAAAATTAGGAGATTAATCGAAGAGCCAGAAATAAATATGCACAGATAAGGAGGGAGGCTCAGCGACAATACGAAAATGACATAGCAGCGAAAGGCAAGTCTGACCCGAAGCTGTTGTACAGCCACATCAGGAGGAAAACAATCAAAGATCAGGTAATCAGGCTGAAGGAGCGACCTAGAAATATGTGAAAAGATCAACAAGAGATTTAAAGAAGTGTTTACAATGGAGGCAGGAAGGACCCCAGAAAGCTGTAGTGTTGCGGTACACCATCAAGTGCTGGGGAGGAGAAGATGAAGAGGCTGCTTAGTGAAATAGATACCTCAAAGGCGATGGGGCCGGACATCTCACCGTGGGTCGTGAGAGAGGGAGCAGAGGAGCTCTGTGTACCACTAACAACAATCTTCAACACATTTATCGAAACAGGGCGACTACCTGAAGTGTGGAAGACAGGAAATGTAGTCCCAATTTTTAAGAAAGGAGACATACACGCAGTGTCACTGACATGTATAGAATTCAAAGTCATGGAGCAGATTATCACGAGAAGAGTAGCGGAGCACATAGAAAGGAATGATCTTATTCACGTCAACCAGCACAGTTTCAGGGAAGGGAAATCCAGTGTCACAAACCTACTGGAGTTCTATGACAAGTTGACAGCAGTAATGGGAGAGAAGAATGAGTAGATTGCGTTTTCTTGGACTGTAAAAAAGCTTTTGACACAGATCCTCTAAAGAGATTACCCCAAAAGTTGGAGGACCAGGCAGGTATAACAGGGAAGACACTGCAATGGATCACAGAATACCTGACAGGAAGGCAACAACGAGTCATGGTACGTGACGAGGTGTCAGACTGGGTGCATTTGACGAGCGGGGTTCCACAGGGGCCGGTCCGAGGACCGGTGCTGTTTCTGGTGTACATATATAAATGACATGACGGAAGGGAAAGACTCAGAAGTGTCCCTGTTTGCAGACGATGTGAAGCTAATGAGGAGAATTCAATCGGAAGGGGATCAGTCAGGACTACAAAGTGATCTGGACAGGCTGCAAACTTGATGCAACAACTGGCTCCTAGAGTTTAACCTCACCAAATGCAATGTTATGAAGGTCCGGGAAGGACAAAGAAGACCGCAGACAGAGTACAGCCTAGGGGGGGGGGCAAAAAAGTGCAAACCTCACTCGGTATTATGCTCTTGGGGTGAGCACATCTTCCGAGGCGCACATCAACCAAATAACTACTGCAGCATATGGGCGACCAGAAAACCTAAGAATAGCGTTCCGACATCTCAGTAAGGAATTGCTCGGGATTCTGTACACGGTGTACGTCAGGCCTATACTGGAGTATGAAGCACCAGTTTGAAACCCACACCTGGTCAAGCATGTCAAGAAATTAGAGAAACTGCAAAATTTTGCAATGAGACTAGTCCCAGAGCTAAGGGGCATGTCCTATGAGGAGAGGTTAAGCGAAATGGACCTGACGACACTGGAGGACAGTAAAGAGAGGTGGGGGGGACATGATAACAACATATACAATACTGAGAGGAATTGACAAGGTGGAGAGCGAGCGACAGGATGTTCCAGAGATGGGGCACAGCAACAAGGGGTTACAACTATAAGTTGAAGACTCATATGAGTCACAAGGATGTTAGGAAGTATTTCTTCAGTCATAGAGTTGGCAGGATGTGGAATAGTCTGGAAAGTGATGTGGTGGAAGCAGGATCCATACATAGCTTTAAGAAGAGGTATGATAAAGCTCATGGAGTTGGGAGAGAGTGGACTAGTAGCGACCAGCCACAATTAGGTGAGAGTACACACTGGGGTTATAACTTTTTACAGCGTAATATTCCTGTACCATAATCAGATGAACTTTGGCATAAAAGCAAAGAAATGACCTTTCATTTCAATATCTTTTTATAAAATGTCATCCCTAAATGAAAAAAAAACGAGTAACAAAAACAAGTAACTTGAATGCATATTGCATGTAATATTAATAACAAATAAAACAGCTTACAGCATCTTTGTTATCATGTTTGTACATATATTACTACATATTGCTTAGAATAAACCAAAGTTACAGTTTTTGTTTGTGCAGCAGCATACAGTTTCTGCATTACTTTGATTGCACGTTCAGCACAGTGATTACTTATTGGTATACTGAGTGCGGACGGCTTCTGCTGCCAGTGATTTTTCAATGAGTTCAGTGCTTTTTTGTAAGGTTTCAATATTTCTGACAAATTCTTGAAGTCATTGTCATCTGATCAGTAAACTAATAATCTGCAAAGGTGTATGAAATGAATCTGCTTATCTTGTCCAAAGTCTTCCGTCTTGTAGGTATAAGAATGAATGCTAGAATAGCTAGAATGGCTCTTGAATTCCACCTCGCATTGCTGATGTTTGGAATTTTCTCAAAGTTAATCAAAGGAAAGTGACCTTTTTCTTCAAAGAATCTAAACACTGGTGTTAGATGGTACAAAAACTTCATATCATCTCTCCATCCTGATTTATGGAGGATCTCTTTTGTTCCATTAACAAACTGTGCCTTTAGTGCCTCATAATTCTTCACCAGTTGGGATACAAATGGATATTCGATGTTTGGAGAACTGGTTTTAGCATCAAGATTTTCATCCATTACCAAACGGAGAATCCTGTCCAGAACGTGATGCTGACAACTGATAAATTGTGGTTTGCTAATCACCTTCTCTGAGAACATTCGTTGCAGTTTGACAACACCTCCACTCTTTTTCCCTGTTAACGTTTGTTGTATCAGCAATGATCATTATTGTATTCCATAAGTTGTATTCATCAATAACTTTTGCCATTCCTTCAGCAGTAGTTTCAGTCTCGCCATCTTTCAAGTGCAGGGCTTCCAGTTTTACTTCGGTTCTTGCAATTTTAAGTGCTAATACCTGATACTCATTTTCCTCAATGCA
Source organism: Cherax destructor (assembly GCA_009830355.1). Classification (NCBI taxonomy): domain Eukaryota; kingdom Metazoa; phylum Arthropoda; class Malacostraca; order Decapoda; family Parastacidae; genus Cherax; species Cherax destructor. The sequence goes on from WNWK01009470.1 coordinate 44,505, forward strand.
CTTTCCATCGAAATGTAAAGACCATTCTTTTATAACTTTTCAATAATTTCCTCCTTCAATTTATCAGCCTCTTTGTATGTTGACTTGTAAATTGCTGCTCGACTTGCTCTAGGAATGTCAGTGCCATCAAATAATAACTGTTTGTATATCTTAGTGGCTTTACTTGTTGATATTTTTGTTGTTGTCACCAAATTGGTTGCAACTTTACTTTTGTTGTGTTTTCTGGTCGGTGGAGCAGCCCTTTCATCTTCATACTCTCTCCCTTCACCTTCACTACCACTGTCACTCGATGCATGATCTTAAGATGTTGATGCTGAAGCTGATTCAGCTGATGCTGAAGCTGTTTCAGCTGATGCTGAAGCTGATTCAGCTGATGCTGAAGCTGTTTCAGCTGATGCTGAAGCTGATTCAGGTTGTTTCTGAGTTGCTACTTATGATTAGTAACGTAAATAAATGGTAATTAATATTTTTCATTAATTTGAGTTGTCAATTAGTACTATCCTGAGTTGCTACTTATGAGTAGCAACTGAGTTACTACTTATGAATAGTAACTCAGATATATGGTGATTCATAGTTTTTTATTTAGGGGTGGCCTCTTTTGAAAACTGATAGGAATTAGGGACATTTTCATTGTTTTTAAACAAAAGTTCATCGATTTATGATATAGGAGATGTTTTGTTTGGAAAAAGTAAAAAAAGTTATAACCCTAGTACACCCCCCCCACACACACAACAAAACACACACACACAACAAAACACACACACACACACACACACACACACACACAACAAAAACACACACACACACACACACACAACAAAACACACACACACACAACAAAACACACACACACACACACACACGCACACAACAAAACACACACACACACACAACAAAACACACACACACACACAACAAAGCACACACACACAACAACAAAACACACACACATGAACACACACACACACACGCGAACACACACACACACATACACTGGCGGAGGTGGCAAGAAGAGTTCATTCGAGCAGAGCAAAGTTACTGGTTATGTAAATGAAATGAATTATGTCATGTAAATGAAATGATGGAATACGTAACAACAAAGTGCAAGGAAGCAGAGGAAAAGTTTGTTCCCAAGGGAAACAGAATATATGGGAAGTCCAGGACGAGCCCCTGGTTTACCCAAAGGTGCAGGAAGGCAAAGACTCAGTGTGCTAGAGCATGGAAAAAGTACAGAAGGCGAAGGACCCAAGAAAATAAAGAAATTAGTCGTAGAGCTAGAAACAAGAATGCACAGATAAGGAGGGAGGCCCAGCGATAGTATGAAAATGACATAGCATCGAAAGTCAAGTCTGACCCGAAACTGCTATATAGACACATTAGGAGGACGACAACAGTCAAAGACCAGGTGATCATGCTGAGGAAAAAAGGTGGGGAACTCACAAGAAACGACCAAGAGGTATGTGAGGAGCTCAACATGAGGTTTAAGGAGGCAGGAAGGAACCTGGGTAGACAAGACAGAGTCGGAAACCAACAAGGAATATACCAAGTGTTGGATGACATACACACAACTGAGGAGGTGCTGAAGTTGCTCAGGGACCTTGATACTTCAAACTCGATGGGACCGGACAACATCACCCCGTGGGTCCTTATAGAGAGAGCAAAGATGCTTGTGTGCCACTAACCACAATATTCAACACATCCCTTGAAACTGGGCAGCTACCTGAGGTATGGAAGAAGGCAAATGTAGTTCCCATTTTTAAGAAAGGAGACAGAAAAGAGGCACTGAACTATAGACCAGTGTCACTTACGTGTATAGTGTGCAAAGTCATGGAGAAAATCATCAGGAAGAGAATGGTGGAGCACCTGGAAAAGCACAGGATTATAAACGACAACCAGCACGGATTCATGGAAGGCAAATCCTGTGTCACAAACCTTCTGGAGTTCTATGACAAAGTAACAGAGGTAAGACACGAGAGAGAGGGGTGGATTGAGTGCATTTTCTTGGACTGCAGGAAGGCCTTCGACACAGTTCCTCATATGAGATTAGTGCAGAAGCTGGAGGATCATGGTGCGTGATGAGGTATCACAGTGGGCGCCTTTGACGAGCGGGGTCCCGCAGGGGTCAGTCCTAGGACCAGTGCTATTCTTGGTATATGTGAATGATATGACGGACGGGATAGACTCAGAAATGTCTCTGTTCGCAGATGATGTGAAACTAATGAGGAGAATTAAATCAGATAAGGATCAGGCAGCAACTGGCTTCTCAAATTTAACCCTGCCAAATGCAAAGTCATGAAGATCGGGGAAGGGCAAAGAAGACCGCAGACAGAGTACAGGCTAGGTGGACAAAAACTGCAAACCTCGTTAAAGGAGAAAGACCTTGGGTGAATATAACACCAAGCACGTCTCCGGAAGCACACATAAACCAGATAACTGCGGCAGCATATGGGCGACTGGCAAACCAAAGATTAGCGTTCCGATACCTTAAAAGGAATCGTTCAAGACACTGTACACCGTGTACGTCAGGCCCATACTAGAGTATGCAGCACCAGTTTGGAACCCATACCTGGTCAAGCACGTCAAGAAATTAGAGACAGTGCAAAGGTTTGCGACAAGGTTAGTTCCAGAGCTAATGGGAATGTCCTACGACGAAAGGTTAAGGGAAATCGGCCTGACATCACTGGAGGACAGAAGGGTTAGAGGAGACATGATAACGACATACAAAATACTGCGGGGAATTGACAAGGTAGATAGTGACAGGATGTTCCAGAGAGGGGACACAGAAACAAGGGGGCACAATTGGAAGCTGAAGACTCAGATGAGTCAAACGGATGTTAGGAAGTATTTCTTCAGCCATAGAGTAGTCAGGAAGTGGAATAGTCTAGCAAGTGATGTAGTGGAGGTAGGAACCATACATAGCTTTAAGACAAGGTATGATAAAGCTCATGGAGCAGGGATAGAAGGGACCAAGTAGCGGTCAGTGAAGAGGCGGGGCCAGGAGCTGAGTCTCGACCCCTGCAACCACAATTAGGTGAGTACACTTAGGTGAGTATACACACAAACACACACACACTCTTCAGCATTATTTTCTGGGCCTGTCATTAAACCAGAGTTTATTCTAATTTTTACTTAGGTTTTTCTGGCAACAAGGCTACTATTTCGCTGCGCTATTTTAAGCAGACCTGCAACACAATACTCAATAAATCCGGCAGAAATATTGCAACAATCACTGAGAGTTGCTCCTCGAACCGTCACGCAATTTTACGATTTCGCAATAAGACATAAAATAAAAAGTCAGAATTGTATTTCCGGCTGATTCTCAATTACCTGCTACGTTACTAGAAGACGATTCCGGTGATCACCGCCCCTGGTTGATACCGAGATCTCTCAGGCTGTTTGTGCTAGCCTCACGCAGTCCAGTGTAGGCAGCACAGCCCGGCTGTGCTGCCTACACTGCCTGCAGTGTCAGTACCAGTGTCAGTACCAGTGTCAGGACCGGTGTCAAGACCGGTGTCAGGACCGGTGTCAGGACCAGTGTCAGGACCAGTCTTAGGACCAGTGTCAGGACCGGTGTAAGGGCCAATGTTAGGACCAGTGTCAGTACCAGTGACAGTACCAGGGACAGTACCAGTAACAGTATCAGTGTCAGTACCAGTGACAGTACCAGTGACAGTGACATGACCAGTGTCAAGACCGGTGTAAGGACCAATGTTAGGACCAGTGTCAGAACCAGTGTCAGTACCAGTGACAGTACCAGGGACAGTACCAGCAACAGTATCAGTGACAGTACCAGTGACAGTACCAGTGACAGTACCAGTGATAGTATCAGTGTCAAAAGACACTTAGTCATGTTTGCTGACGAGCAAAACACAAGTGTCAGGAGACACCTGTCATGTTCGCTGACGAACAAAACACAAGTGTCAGGAGACACCTGTCATGTTTGCTGACGAACAAAACACCATATTTAACACAACAGGGAATCTTAAAATATAAAAAACAAAATCGATTCTATGGAAGCAGAGTTCTCGGACATGTGGAATGGGGGAGGAAGGAAAGGAAGAGAGGATGTGGGGAGGTGAGAGAGAAGGGAGAAGGGGAGGAAGAAAGAATCTGGGAGTGGGAGAAGAGAAAGGTCTCCCCACACGTTAAAAACAAACTCAATAAGATGTCTTCTATTTGTTCCTGTTACTGACCCGCCATTTGTTTTGGGAAGGGGGAGAGGGCGAGGTGGAGAGGGAAGGGGGGAAGAGAGAAGAAAGGGAGAGAGAGGGATGGTCTTGACTGAGTTACGAAGCAGTGAGAAATCTTGTTTCGGGTAAAGTCTTGAGAGGGAGGGGGTGCTAAGGGGGAGGTGCAGGGGTGGTGAGGAGGTGGAAGAGTGGTTAAGAGGGGGAGGGGCGTGGAGGAGGAGAGGGGTGAAATACGTTATGGAAGGTAGGAGAGACGGTACAGCCGGAAGGTAATTATCCTGGGTAAAAAATACCTCTGCCAGTCAACCCCCCCCTACAACCCCACCCCGGACCGACACCCCTACCCCACACCTAAACCCCTAACCCCCTCACCTATATCCTCCACCCTCACCCTCACCCACACCCACACACAACCTACACCCACCATCTACCCTCCCACACGCCTCCACACCACCTACACCCACCATCTACACTCCCACACACCCCACACCACACACCCACCATCTAGCCTCCCACACACACCCACACCACCTACACCCACCATCTACCCTCCCACACGCCTCCACACCACCTACACCCACCATCTACACTCCCACACACCCCCACACCACCTACACCCACCATCTACACTCCCACTCACACACCCCCACGCCACCTACACCCACCTACACTCCCACACACACACACATACACCCTACACCCACCATCTACACTCCCACACCCCCACGCCACCTACACCCACCCTCTACACTCCCACACCCCCCCCACGCCACCTACACCCACCATCTACACTCCCACACACACCCCACGCCATCTACACCCACCATCTACACTCCCACACACACACCCCCACACCACCTACACCCACCATCTACACTCCCACACACCCCCACGCCATCTACACCCACCATCTACACTCCCACACACCCCACGCCACCTACACCCACCATCTACACTCCCACACACACCCCCACGCCATCTACACCACCATCTACACTCCCACACACACCCCACGCCATCTACACCCACCATCTACACTCCCACACACACACACACCCCACACCACCTACACCCACCATCTACCCTCCCACACACCCCCACGCCATCTACACCCACCATCTACACTCCCACACACCCCACGCCACCTACACCCACCATCTACACTCCCACACACACACCCACGCCATCTACACCTACCATCTACACTCCCACACACACACCCCACGCCACCTACACCCACCATCTACCTCCACACACCCCACACCACCTACACCCACCATCTACCTCCCCACACCCCACGCCACCTACACCCACCATCTACACCCCCACACACCCCCCACGCCACCTACACGAACGAATCAGTCAATAGCTATTAAAATAACTACAAAATACTTTTCGTAACTACAAAAATTACGTTGCGTACTTATCAGTATCGTCGTAGTTTGAACTACAAGGAACCCACTTCTTGCCCGCCTTCCAGGGCAGGGGGCAGTGCCCCGCTATTGCCCATCTTCAGGGGCACGTAACGCTGCCCGACGAAATAATTACCCTCAGGGATCAGTTTTAGTGTCCAATATAGATTTTTCGACGCTGATTCCAGAGTAGTTGTCGGTAGTTTACTTACATGTAGAGTTTCGTCTACCTGTCAGAGTTTTCTCTACCATGTAAAGTTTTCTTTATCAGGTAGAAGTTTTTCTCCACCATGTAGAGTTTTCTCTTCTAATAATTTTCGAGAGACAACAGATCATGAAGATAATTTACTTTCTTTATCAATCTGCAATCAATCAAAACTATACAGAAACTTCATCTTTAAAATATTTATAGCGGCATTCATCGCTTAGTTTCTGCAGAGTAAACATTGAATTTTGGTTATTTCTCTATTTCTTCCAAAACCATGCAATTTTTTGAGGGGAAATTTTTTTTATTTTAGCTTTGACTGCTGGTCAGAAGCTCTCATACATGTGGCAGAAAGCAAATTACAGAGACCTATACAGGTCTAGAATTCTGATGAGAAGGGTAGACATGCGAGGGAATGTAACCAAAACAGCCGATTCTGGCTCCCTTGATGCTTGTTTGAAGGCACTTCCGGTGCCCGCTCAACCAGCACTAAATCATGACGATTTGTTGAGCACGTCTCTGTATTGATTGTTGACGGTCAGTCATGACCAGTCAGGCAATCACGCTATTTACGTTTCTTCAGGTAATCGGTGATACTTGCCCTGGTCTTGCCTACCATTTTGGGCAAGTAATCAGTGGTACTTGCCCAGGTCTTGCCCACCACCTTGGGCAAGTAATCACTGGTACTTGCCCTGTTCTTGCCCACCATCTTGGGCAAGTAATCAGTTGTACTTGCCCAGGTCTTGCCTACCATCTTGGGCAAGTAATCAGTGGTACTTGCCCTGGTCTTGCCCACCATCTTCGGCAAGTAATCAGTGGTACGTGCCACCATCTGGCAATCATGGTACTTGGTCTCCACCATCTGGGGCAAGTCAGTGGTACTTGCCATGGTCTTGCACCATCTTGGGCAAGTAACCAGTGGTACTTGCCCAGGTCTTGCCTACCATCTTGGGCAAGTAATCAGTGGTACTTGCCCTGGTCTTGCCCACCACCTTGGGCAAGTAATCAGTGGTACTTGCCCTGTTCTTGTCCACCATCTTGGGCAAGTAATCAGTGGACCTTGCCCTGTTCTTGCCCACCATCTTGGGCAAGTAATCAGTTGTACTTGCCCAGGTCTTGCCCACCATCTTGGGCAAGTAACCAGTGGTACTTGCCCAGGTATTGCCCACCATCTTGGGTAAGTAATCAGTGGAACTTGCCCTGTTCTTGCCCACCATCTTGGGCAAGTAATCAGTTGTACTTGCCCAGGTATTGCCCACCATCTTAGGCAAGTAATCAATGGTACTTGCCCTGGTCTTGCCCACCATCTTGGGCAAGTAATCAGTGGTACTTGCTCTGGTCTTGCCCACCATCTTGGGCAAGTAATCAGTGGTACTTGCCCAGGTCTTGCCCACCATGCAGTAGCCCTGTGCTACAAAAATAACACCACTAATTAGCCAGTAATTCTCTTGACCCTCCTGCCCTCCTCCTTTTTCTCTCCATCCCTCCTTCCTTCTCTTCTTTCTTCCCTCTTTTCTATTCTTCCATAATTTCTTTCTTTCGTCTATCCTTTCTTTCGTTCTTTCTTCCGTACTTTCTTTCATCCTTCTTTTTTATTTTCTTTCCTCCTTATTTCCTTCCTTCTCTGCTTCCCTCCCTCCTCTTTCCTTTCCTCCTATACACTCCTTCATTTTGTGTCTATATTTTTCCTCTTTCTACCTCATCTTTTCTTTACTTTCTCTCATTCTTTATTTACTATCTCTCTTTTAATTATTTACTTCCCACCTTCCTTTACTCTCTTCCCTTGTTCCTTTATTCTTTATCCTTCTTCCTCTATACTCCTCTTCATCAGTCTATCCCTTCCTATCTTTTAATCGATCTACTCTTCCCCTACCATCACAATCTCCCTCCCCCTCTCCTCCCCTCTCCTCCCCTCCCCTCTCTCCAACTCCCAACCGTTCATCTCTTCTCCCCTCCATCTACCCCTTCACTGTGTCTACCCTTCTTCATCGGCCCCTTCCTCATTTATCCCTCCTTCATCTCTCCATCTTCCATTTATCCCTCCTTCATTTATCCCACCTCCATTTATCCCTCCTTCATTTATCCCACCTCCATTTATCCCTCCTCTGTTAATCCCTCCTCTGTTCCTCCTCCATTTACCCTCCATTTATCCCTCCTCTATTCCTCCTCCATTTACTCCTCCTCCATTTACTCCTCCAACAATTTTCCCTTCACCCCATTTTTAAATCATCATAATTATAAATTCTTTCAAAGATTTCTTGATCTTAACATCGTAAAATAAAAAAAAAATGATGAGAAAGAAATGCTAAATTAATTTTATGTTCCATCTCTTAAGATGTAGTTATTCTGTGACCAGAGAGACAGAGACGGAGAGAGACAGACAGAAACGGAGAGACAGGCAGAGACGGAGAGAGACAGACAGAAACGGAGAGACAGGCAGAGACGGAGAGAAACAGAAACGGAGGGAGACAGACAGAGACAGGGAGAGACAAAGAGAGTAATAGAGAGAGAGAGAGACTAAGAAGTACACAAGAGGACGCGAGTGTGCACCTGTTATCCCCGGCCAAAAAATAGATTATAGGAACCCAGATTATATCTCCCGCGATTATATTAGCCGGGATTATAGGACATGCGATTATTATTGGAAGTAGGAAGAGGAGGAAGAAGAAGAAGAGGAGGAGGAAGAAGAGGTGAAAGAAGAAGAGGAGGAAAAAGAAGAGAAAGAGGAAGAATAAGAAGAGGAGGAGGAAGAGAGAGAGGAGGAAGAGGAAGAGGACGGTGGTTTGGCAACCTGGGCAAGAAAGTCTTCAAGAGAGACCACCAGCCAAAAAAGTTCCGAAAGGTTCTGAGGAGAGTGAAGTAATTTGTGGCCGGAAAGAGAACTTGACCAGAAGTGGAACGGGAAATGTGGGTGAGTATGAAGCAGAGGTGAGATAGGTGGAGTAAGTGGAGTGACGGAGCTTCTGTGGAGGGTAGGGGGTGTTCTGGAGGCAAGGTGGAGGTATTGTGGAGGGTATTGGTGTTCTGGAGACAAGGTGGAAATGTGGAGGGTAGGGTTGTTCTGGAGGCAAGGTGAAAATGTGGAGGGAGGCGGGAGGTATTGTGAAGAAAGTGTACTAGTATTGTGGAGAAAGTGTACTGGTATTGTGGGGAAAGTGTACTGGTATTGTGGAGAAAGTGTACTGGTACTGTGGAAAGAGTGTATGGTATTGTGGAGAGTGTACTGGTATAGTGGAGAGAGTATGTTGGTATTGTGGAGGTATAGTGGAGAGAGTGTACTGGTATTGTGGAGAGAGTGTACTGGTATCGTGGAGAGTGTACTAGTAATGTAGGGAGAGTGTTCTAGTATTGTGGGGATTGTCTGAACTTTCTTTCCCTTCAAAGTTTTCGTTCATAGCTTGAGAACGCCTCATCCGATCGGCTTCAATTTTTCAACTAGGGTAAAAAATTCATGCAACTATTGGCAAGTGCAGGTGCTCTCTGGTCAACAATTCATAGACGATTCCTAATCTTGGTTTTCGTGCGATACTCTAAGAATTCCTCTTCTGATCAGCTTCAAGCTTTTAGCAATCGTAGTTGCTACCTAGAAGAAAGTTGGGATTCTTACTGAAGTGTGTAGGTGAAAGTGAAGCCAATCTTATTTGCATAATGGTATGACTTTTTTCTTCTAATGTTATGGCTTGATTATGTCTCTTCTGAAAAGGTTTAACCTGTAATGGCTGATGTAAATTAGAAAAAAACGAGTGAAAACTTCTAAGTTTAGGTTAAGGGAAAAATATGAATGTTCAAATGTAGTTAATAATCCTGGACTTGTTAGGTTAGGTTAGGTTAGGATCTTAGTCAAATGATGACCCATAGTTGGATTTATTGCTGTAACTGAAGAATGTATCTTGTGGTCTGCTTGAAACTTTTAACAGTATTATGTTTTTTCATAAAGGATTTTGGCATGTCTGGGTGCCACTCTGACAAATTTTATGACGTAATTGGCAAAATTTAAATACTGATTTTCATGCAATAATTTGTGAATGCGTCATGCGATCGGCTTCAAACCTTTACTTGGCAATGCAACTTCAGAGTGACTTCAAGCTTAAAGCGTGGGGGCATTTTGGAATATTATTTTGTATGATGGCTAAAGAATGACTCTTCTAATTGCTTTGAAACTTTCATTTTCTTTTAGTGGAATGTTCCAATAGATTTAAACTAAGTAAGAACCAGTTTGTCATTTATTGAAGAAATTTGCTTATTATTTTCAATATGAGAACTTGTTATCCCTTTCTGATTGGCCTCAAATATTTCACGCTGATATTTACCTGCTTTATAAACTTATGCCGCACTCTGTACTATTCCTTTTGCATGCATTGAGGTAAAAGAGGCTGGGCCTATGAGACACTTTTTTCGGATCTCGCAGTGACCTAAATATATCTAATTGTCTACATAGGGGACCTAACTCTCTTTCCCTCTCCCTCTCTCTCTCTCTCTCTCTCTCTCTCTCTCTCTCTCTCTCTCTCTCTCTCTCTCTCTCTCTCTCTCTCTCTCTCTCTCTCTCTCTCTCTCTCTCTCTCTCTCTCTCTCTCTCTCTCTCTCTCTCTCTCTCTCCCTCGTCTCCTTTTGTATCCTTCATACTCAAAAAGAAAAATATTGGACATAAACTTATATTCAGCGACAAGTTTTACAACGCAAAAAAAAAAAAAATATTTAGGACCTTATATATATATAATATATATATATATATATATATAATATATATATATATATATATATATATATATATATATATATATATATATATATATATATATATATATATGTCGTGCCGATTAGGTAAAACTGGTCAATTAGCAGGAACTCATTTAAAATTAAGTCCTTTCTAAAATTTTCTCTTATACCTACCTAACCTTATTACAACAAGCGCAATTTAATTTAGCCTAACCCAACTAAATATATTTTAGATACGTTAACATTAATTTAATAATAAACAAACACAATGAAATATATTTTTTCGTTATGTTCAGAATGATTTTGGCGAAATTATTGCATACACAAATTTTCGCTTGTCTTATATGGCAAGGAGAGCATTGCTATTTAAGCCAAAATCGCAAGTTTTACCTAATCGGCACGACTATATAATATATATATATATATATATATATATTATACATGTATATATATATATATATATATATATATATATATATATATATATATATATATATATATATATATATATATATATATATATATTATACACTCAGTGGCAATATTTTTATGAGGTACACTTTTTTTTTACACAGGGCTTGACAAGGTTAGGTTAAGGATCCCTATCTTTATTGACAAGTTAAGGATTCCTATCTTTATTGACAAGCTAAGAGCTGTTACCTACATCAGCTCATTTGAAAGCATTTTTATTGTTATGAAACATACAAGAAGGGAACAGGATGAAGTTGGAGCCATCTGTTTGCCAGCATTTTCATTTGATCAACTGACTTTATCTCGTTGACATCATAATGCTGTACGAATGTGTTCCAGACTTGAGTCATCCTGGGGATAAATGATCTTAGATGAAGTGATGTTCTGGAGAAGGTTACAGCCAGAGTGAAGTTGCTGCTTTCTGCCCGTCTTGTGGTATAGAAGCTTGCTTCTCGCTGTCCTCGAAGTGGAGCCAAGTGTGGTACTTTGACAATGTTGGCCTTGAACATAACAGTAAGGCCACCCACATCCCTCCTGTGTTGAAGGCTCTGCTGAAATGACAGATCTATCCATGATGGGTCCAGGCGAGAAGCAACTGTGAAGCAGTCGCAGATGAGAGGAAGGGGGGCAGGCAAACCAAGAAAGTGAAGCATACTCAAGGTGTGAGCGTACTTCTGCCTCATACAGAATCTTGCAACCCCTATTGTCAAGATGCGAGATACGTCGAAGTGCTGTAAGCTTCCTGGCTGCCTTGTTTGCAAGATTTACAACGTGGTTCTTTATGGTCAGTTTGGAGTCAAATTTCACTCCAAGGATATCAACTTCTTCCCCAGGTACCAACACACTCCCATTTATACTTACTACTGCTCCGGCATTACTATTATGGTGCCTAGAGACCATCATCATATGTGTTTTCTCAGGTGTAAATGCTACCTGCCATCGGTTTCCTCAAGATGATATAGTTCTTAGCTGGTGATTGATGTAGCTTAGACCAGCTGGCATTTCTTCGCATGGATAAGTGACTGTCACAGTGCAGTCATCTGCATATGCATGGGATTCTGGGATGAGATGAAGAAGGTCATTGAAGTAGACATTCCATAACAATGGTCCCAGCACACTTCCTTGTGAAACACTTGCCCCAATAGGATGTCGTGCTGATTCTGTTCCATTGAGAACTACCCTTAGAGATCTACCATGAAAGTAATCACTGAGGAGACATAGCGTAGAGCCTGCAATTCCCAGTGCTTGTAGTTCTGCCAAGAGACCCTGGTGCCACACTCGGTCGAAAGCACCAACAATGTCCAGTGCTACCACTCAGCTGACTTTGAATTCATCCACTGACTGGTGCCATTTAGTGGAGAGGTTTAACAACAGATCAGCAGCCGAGTAACCTTTCCTGAAGCCATATTAACGGTCACAAAGTAGTGAGTGGTAGTCAAAAACTCTGTCATTTGTCTTGAGATTATTGTCTCAAGGATCTTGCCAGTGATTAACAGGAGTGACACTGGTCTGTAGTTGCTGATTTCTGCTCTGCTCTTCTTTTTGTGAACAGCGACTACATTTGCCTCTTTCCACAGAGAAGACTATTTACACTACTAGGCAGTGCTGAAAGATGCGAGTTAGAGGTGCTGCTAGCTGGTCTGCACATCTTCTCAGCAATCTTGGGCTCAACTTGTCTGGGCCCACAGCCTTTTCTTGGTCAAGCGATTTAACAAGGAAATGCACCTCCTCCTGCCTTATTGTCACCACTGAGTTTTGACACAGATCTTGCAACTAGCCAAGGAGGGTCCCTAGCTGGATCAGGAACTTGCATTTTGGTAGTAAAGTGTTCGGAAAAGAGGTGGTCCCATCCTGTCGATTTAGAGGTGGAATGAGTTCATCAGGCAGATAACCTTGTATGTCCTTGACCAGGGACCACCAGATTTTGGAGCCTGCTCTACCTGATGCTAGCTTTCTTTTTGTGTCCACCTCCCATTTAGCGATGGCCAACTTTTGAACTTCACCCATATGCCTACAAGCTTGCCTGTGCAAGTTCCTGTTATAGGTGGTAAGATGTCTCTTATACCTTCGTCATGCCTTGTACTTAGCAGTAGCAGCCTCTCTACAACGAAAGCCAAACCAAGGCTGATTTGAAGGCTTCGTCACATACTGCCGGTGAGGGATGTGTTCTTGTTGTAGATTAAAGATGAGTCCAGTGAAGGCTTTCACTTGGTTGTCAACATTCCCTTGGCGAAGAGCATTCCAATCAGTGGTGGTGAGCTCAGAGCAAAGGGCTGGCCAATTACCTCTTTCCCATAGTCAGGTTGTGCGTGTGGACTCCTCACCTCGTTCTGTTGGGATCTTAAGTGTCATAAAAACAGCCTTGTGATCAGACGATCCAACATAGCCGAGGGGTTAACAAGTGACTACACCTCTGGGTAGCTCTTCCCTTTGCCCCCAGGACAGCCTGATTCTTTTCCATGTTGACATGATAGTATCACGCAGTTGCTCCAGATTTGTCGGCTGCAAAATCATGCTGGGAATCTTCTGTTCCATCACATTCCAATGGAGTGGAACCCTGTGTGGTCTTCTGCTGCTGTAACAAATCCACTTAAAGGTTGGACGTGTTGGGCATTCAGAGATGATCTGTATACCACTGTTCTAACGCTTGGTCACTTGAATTACTGTCGAATTCCTATCATCTTGAATCATCTGGCCATTCTCTAATTCTCATTAAAAAGGCTGCCACTCATTCTATCTTATACTGTTTTTTTCACACCAGTCTCTATAAACTCTAGAGACTGTTGAGCGTGAAAATCCCAATAGATCAGCAAATTCTGAGTTACTCAAACCTTCTCATTTGACACTAACAAAAATTTGACATAGTCACTTAGATCTCACTCCTTCCCTGTTCTGACGTTTGATTTGAAAATCAACTAAACCTCTTGATTAAGTCTACATGTATTTTTACACTGAGGTGCTGCCACATGAGTGGCTGAATGGATTTTTCATTAAATAACAGGTGTACAAGTGTACCTAATTAAATGACCATTGAGTATATATATATATATATATATATATATATATATATATATATATATATATATATATATATATATATATATATATATATATATAAGGTTGGAGGGAGGGGTAAAGGAGGTTTTATCGGCGAGGGGCTTGGACTTCCAGCAAGCATGTGTGAGCGTGTTAGATAGGAATGAATGGAGACGAATGGTTTTTGGGACATGACGATCTGTTGGAGTGTGAGCAGGGTAACATTTTGAGAAGGGATTCAGGGAAACCAGTTAATTGATTTAGTTGGACTTGAGTCCTGGAAATGGGAAGTACAATGCCTGCACTTTAAAGGAGGGGTCTGGGATAGTGACAGCTGGGAGGGACTTATTCTCAGCTGTCGTATCTGAGCGCCTCTGCAAAGACAGTGATTATGTATGAGTGTGGTGAAAGTGTTGAATGATGATGAAAGTATTTTCTTTTTGGGGATTTTCTTTCTTTTTGGGTCACCCTGCCTCGGTGGGAGACGGCCGACTTGTTGAAAAAAAAAAAAAAATATGTATATATATATATATATATATATATATATATATATATATATAACACACACAAAGTTTTAGTTAGGTCATCAATGTCTTTTATGTGGAGCGAACACACGCTTATTATAGTCATGTGTTTGCCCTGCATATGAAATTAGCATAAGTAGTATCGGGGGGATTATTAACCCACCCTTTGGGAACGTGCAAAGTCCACCGTTTGTATGCTAATTATCAATTACCAAGTTACAAATTGGTACAAAAAAGAGGCAATTCATTCTGGGAACTGACTGTTAAGCTCGTCGTTTAGATACCATGTTATCATTGTCGTGGAAGTTATGTTGTAGCTTTAATGTCGCTAAAGTTAGGAGCATTTTCGTGAATTCGATTTCACTTTCACTGAAGTTATTAGTACTTTTGTAAGTTCGATTTCACTTTCACTAAACCCAGTAGTATTTTTTGTGAGTTTGATTTCGGTTTCACTTAAGTTAATTGTATTTTTGCGAGTTGATTTCACTTTCACTTACATTAACAGTATATTCGAAAGTTCGATTTCACTTTCACTAAAGTTAAGAGTATTTTAGAGAGTTTGATTTTGTGTGAGTGACAAGTGTGATGAAGAGTCGGCAAAGTGTCTACACTTACCAAGTTTAGCCCAGTGTTGAGCCTTGTCGAGTAGCCATTATAGTCACTTGATGAAGCTAAATGGTGGCGAAAAGTCAGAAAAAAATTACTTGCTCTTCATAACTCTCTCTCTCTCTCTCTCTCTCTCTCTCTCTCTCTCTCTCTCTCTCTCTCTCTCTCTCTCTCTCTCTCTCTCTCTCTCTCTCTCTCTCTCTCTCTCTCTCTCTCTCTCTCTCTCTCTCTCCCTCTGTCTTCCATTTTAGATCTGAATTAAAAGTTTCCTTCGTATCATTTACGAATTAGGAATTTCATTATTATATAAAAGTAACGTTTTAGACTATTATCTAACGAAGTGCTGGACGTGTTTTTTTAAAGTTAACGAAGTCAAATCTCTAAGGACAAAAAAAAACTATTGTTAAGTGCAAATTGACTCAATGCGAAACAAGAAATTTTGAGGCAAGAGAGGCAACACGAACGTGGGTATTTTTTTTAATTTTGGTAGAAAGAATTATAGCTAAATGAAACAAACTCTTCAATGAAGCTGCTTGTGGGAAGACAAATTATTTTACAAAGCTGTTGAACAAACACCTTACAAATTGCTAGAGAAAATTTTGGTCAGCAGGTTCTTGTTGCTAGTTCAGCAGCTACACGAAGAGTTAGACAGTAAGTCACGAATTGTAGTGGTAGAGGTAGAAGTACTGGTTATGGTGGTCATAGCAGAGGCCACCAGTATCCTGGTGTTTATCCTGAAGCTGCTCAGGATATATGGTAGTTCGCATCTACTTGCACCAGAGTATCCAGAAGTACAAGTGGCAACTGGAAGCCAATGATACCCACAGTTATGTTAGTGACATTGGAGTGTCTCGAGTAATTGCTGGAGGAACTTCAATAACTCGTGTAATCCAGAGGTAGTTTGTAGCCATTGAATTCCATCCACTATTATCAGACTTATAAATTTCCTGCCTTTTTCAATGTGGTAACGAGATGTTTTCCCCAGTTTCATGACAGTAGTGACCAGAAGAAGGGAAGATAGAACATTTTGCTTTATTATCCTTGCCTTTATTATCTTTGCTTTGTTATCCTTGCCTTTATTATCTTTGCTTTATTACCCTTGCCTTTATTATCTTTGCTTTATTATCCTTGCCTTTATTATCTTTGCTTTATTATCCTTGCCTTTATTATCTTTGCTTTATTATCCTTGCCTTTATTATCTTTGCTTTATTATCCTTGCCTTTATTATCTTTGCTTTATTATCCTTGCCTTTATTATCTTTACTTTATTATCCTTGCCTTTATTATCTTTGCTTTATTATCCTTGCCTTTATTATCTTTGCTTTATTATCCTTGCCTTTATTATCTTTACTTTATTATCCTTGCCTTTATTATCTTTGCTTTATTATCCTTGCCTTTATTATCTTTACTTTATTATCCTTGCCTTTATTATCTTTACTTTATTATCCTTGCCTCAATCATCTAAACAACACATGACAGTCCTTATTCTAGACTGAGGCAGACAGTTCTCAGCATACAGTATCAGTATGGACTTAAAGGTAATTTGCTATACTGAATATCTGTCTTTCCCATGGTACTCGAATGGCACTCACAGACACACACAGATACACACACACACACACACACACACACACACACACACACCACATGCCTGTAAGTCATGTGTAATCACAAAATGCTACATATCCCCGGGAAAAATTGTGCCATTTGGTCGGGGTTTTCCCTCTAGCATTTGTACAATCAATGTTAATCCTTTCCAGCTTATTTGAATTCAACAGAATTTAGGCTTTTAATAAACACTCCGGTATTTGCATGTGTTATCAAGCGAGCACAAACACCGACAATTTAAAACGCAGCAGCACAAACTAAATACCGTCAACAAACACCAGTTCGCAAAAGTGCAGCGTGCAGATATAAGCTGAAACAATATATAAGTAACACCAGCAAACCTTGTTAAAGTTCAAGTTAACTACTGCCAGTAATTACCCACTAACACGGTTAAGTAACTACTGCCAGTAATTACCCACTAACACGGTTAAGTAACTACTGCCAGTAATTACCCACTAACACGTTGAACTACTGTCAGTATTACCACTACCGTAGAACACGTCAGTAATTACCCACTAACACTGTTAAGTAACTACTGTCAGTAATTACCCACTAACACTGTTAAGTAACTACTGTCAGTAATCACCTACTAACACCAATAAGCAACCGTTGTTAGTATCACCTACTAACACCAATAACTGTTGTCAGTAATCACCCACTAAACCACAAGCCAAGTACATGAGTCACACACATGTGCTGCACCTGACTGCATTGTCGAAATGTTTCGCCTGCTCTTCAGGCTTCTTCAGTCAGATATATTATAAATTTGACAAATATTGTATACGGCAATGGAGTGGTTTGTATGTATACAATGATGCATACAACAACAACCATCACCAAACAAGACCATTTTAAAAATACAAAATATCGGGAAAACTTACACAGATTATATCCACGTCAAAATATCTAATTTAACACCAAATTATTGAAATCTTGACGCCACGCGAGACTCCACCGTCAGGAGTAGCGGAGACACTTTAATTGCATAAACAGTACTGCGTTTAGCACGCTGTTTGTCCCACCTCTGGGCGAGGTGGGACATATACACTCATCTCCTAGCACCTGCTGCCTCCTAATATCTAACAGTGAAAGGATACCTGTGTGATAGTCTACTGTTAAAGGCAGGAACGTGAAAGAGATTGAAAGAACTTTAATAAAAATAAACCACGCTGACTCTCTTGGGTTTGTTGAGGCAGATCGCTAGCGCACTCATCTCACACTCTGACGTCCGGGGGTCGATCCTCGGTACTGTTGGAAAGATTAGGACTTGTTTCCTTAAGACACCTGCTGTCCATGTTCACCTAGCAGTAAAATAGGTACCTAGGTGTTAGTCGACTGGTGTGGGTCGCATCCTGGGGAAAAATTGACCAAATTTGCTCGAAATGCTCTGCGTAACAAGGGGCTTTCTATATAGTATGTGTTATTGATGTCAGCTAGGCCAGTATACATTGTTGTATTTGTAGAAATAAATATTATTATTATTATTATTATTATTATTATTATTGTTATTTATTAAGCGTCTCACATGCCTCGCTCAACAACTCTTACGTACGGTACACCATTTATGATACAATTTTTCTTGAATTATCCTGGGTTAACTGACCTTCATAGTTATTAATCCAGCTAATGTTTTTCTTCAACATGTAGGGATCTAATGAGATGCTGTGGACATAGTCGTTTGCTCCCTCCTGAGGAAGGTATCCATAGAGGCTACATCTATGTTAATATTCGTCTCCCATTGCTCGAAAATTTCCCAGTAAACACACAGTCATAACCAAAAAAAAGAGTTCTAAGGCTCAGAAATCACCCACCAAAAAAACGTCCGAGAAAACATAAATCTCTCACAGCAAAAAACAGTCCCACACAGCAGCAAACATCAACAGCCACAGCAGATGCCAGCACACGAGGCCTCACAGCCAGAGACTAATTGCCACACCCACAGAAATTCCTCACACTATTCCCACGCCATCCCCACCGCCCGACACCCACACAATCCCCAACTCCAGACACTCACCGCCACCCACACCACCCGCACACCACGCACCTAGAGCGGGTATCTCGCACAATTTTAACAGCTGAGTCCTGACAGTGTTTACAGCGGCTCTCAGTACATTGTGAATGGTAATGTAAGCGTGTGAGTGTGTGTGTGTGTGAGTGATTTTCTCTGTTACTGCCCACCCCACTGCCCCATTCAACAAATGGGATGAAGGGGGACATAAGGTGGATGGAGCTGCACCCATGAAGCCGAGAGAAGGGGTAGGGTACTAGCTGATGGGTGAATAGGAAGAGGTAGAGAAGAAACTTTGGGAAAAGTACTGAGACGTGGAGGAAAAATAGAATGGGAGCATGAATGAGGGATGTTTAAGAGTATGAATGGGAGAGTATTGTGGCGGGTGGGGGATGGGTGTGGGATGGGCGTGGGATCGGCGTGGAATAAAGAAAGTCGTTGAACAAGATGAAGACTTCAGGTAAGTTTAATAAGAGGCTGAGGGAGAGTGAAGGTAGAGTGAGGGAGAGTGAAGGTAGAGTGAGGGAGAGTGAAGGTAGAGTGAGGGAGAGTGAAGGTAGAGTGAGGGAGAGTGAAGGTAGAGTGAGGGAGAGTGAAGGTAGAGTGAGGGAGAGTGAAGGTAGAGTGAGGGGGAGTGAAGGTAGAGTGAGGGGGAGTGAAGGTAGAGTGAGGGGAGTGAAGGTAGAGTGAGGGGAGTGAAGGTAGAGTGAGGAGGAAAGGTGAAGGTAGGGGGTGAGGGAGGGAAGGTAGAGTGAGGAGGGTGAGAGAAGGAGAGTAAAGGGTAGAAGGTAGAGTGAGGGAGAGTGAAGGTAGAGTGAGGGAGTGAAGGTAGAGTGAGGGGAGTGAAGGTAGAGTGAGGGAGTGAAGGTAGAGTGAGGAGAGTGAAGGTAGAGTGAGGGAGAGTGAAGGTAGAGTGAGGGGAGTGAAGGTAGAGTGAGGGGAGTGAAGGTAGAGTGAGGGAGTGAAGGTAGAGTGAGGGGAGTGAAGGTAGAGTGAGGGGGAGTGAAGGTAGAGTGAGGGAGAGTGAAGGTAGAGTGAGGGGGAGTGAAGGTAGAGTGAGGGGAGTGAAGGTAGAGTGAGGGAGAGTGAAGGTAGAGTGAGGGGAGTAAGGTAGAGTGAGGAGTTAAGGTAGAGTGAAGGAGAGTGAAGGTAGAGTGGGGGAGTGAAGGTAGAGTGAGGGGAGTGAAAGTAGAGTGAGGGAGTGAAGGTAGAGTGAGATGAGAGTGAAGGTAGAGTGAGGGAGTGAAGGTAGAGTGAGGGAGAGTGAAGGTAGAGTGAGGGGAGTTAAGGTAGAGTGAGGGAGAAGTAAGAAGAGTAGAGGTGAGGGAGAGTGAAGGTAGAGTGAGGGGAGTGAAGGTAGAGTGAGGGAGAGTGAAGGTAGAGTGAGGGGAGTGAAGGTAGAGTGAGGGGGAGTGAAGGTAGAGTGAGGGAGAGTGAAGGTAGAGTGAGGGAGAGTGAAGGTAGAGAAAGAGTGATGGTAGAGTGAGAGAGTGAAATTATAGTAAGAGTGAAGGTAAAGTGAGAGAGAGTGAAGGTAAAGTGAGGGAGAGTGAAGGTAAAGTGAGGGAGAGTGAAGGTAAAGTGAGGGAGAGTGAAGGGAGAGTGAAGGTAAAGTGAGTGAGAGTGAAGGTAGAGTGAGGGAGAGTGAAGGTAGAGTTAGAGTGAAGGTAAAGTGAGGGAGAGTGAAGATAAAGTGAAGGAGAGTGAAGGTAGAGTGAGGG
>WNWK01009470.1:70000-76415 GCA_009830355.1 Cherax destructor
TTGTTTGTCTTACTGAAACGATTGTTTGTCCTCTTTCCTGAGGAAAAACAATTGTTCACCTTCCTGAGGACAAACAAGTCCTTACTTTCCTGGGGACAAACAATTGTTTGTCTTACTGAAACGATTGTTTGTCCTCTTTCCTGAGGAAAAACAATTGTTCACCTTCCTGAGGACAAACAACACATTTTCTTATCTTCCTTGGGACTGCTTTACCCACCAGCAAAATGTACACGTGACGTACATGTAAGATTCCAGTGAGAGGTTTCAAGGGTTCTTTCCTCTCAGCAAGGGTTCCTTTATGGACGAAAACACACAAACACACACACACACACACACACACACACACACACACACACACACACACACACTGTATATATATACACACTCCATCAAAAACAGTTTTCGAAATCCCTTCTTTTACTTTTGCAATCGAAACCTATTAATCCGTAGTGACCTCTTCCTACACCGTAGTGAGTCACATTACTATACAGGATGACCTGGTAACGTTGACATTCCATTACTGGAATTTCTGCACACGTACCCAGCAGCTGCCATTATTGTCCGAAGGAGAAGTTTTTATAGCGCAGGGAGACCGTCAAGTATTATGGCACGAGTGGCACTCTTGTTGGATCACAACAAGAACACCAATAATAACAATAACAACGACAGTAACAACAATAACAACAAAAACAACAACAACTACTACTACTACTACTACTACTACTACTACTACTGCTACTGCTGCTGCTGCTAGAGATGGATAGTGAAATGTGGGTTGTGGCGACCGTAGACCTTTTCAAAGATCTCTTGCCATGATTATTGTTCACATGACTAATTTTTTTGGTAAATACTTTTTTTCGGGTGTTTTCTTCTCTGTAGATTAATGTTTCTTCCTGCGATCTTCGTGTTATTTTCTGTTGCGTGTGAGGGCAGTACTTCGATAGGTTATGCATTATCATTATCAGTACTATCACCGGAGCATTACGAGTACCATCATTGTAGCATTATGAGTACCACCACTGTAGCAATATGAGTACCACTACTGTAGCATTATGACTACAATCACTGTAGCATTATGAGTACCACTACTGTAGCATTATGACTACCACTACTGTAGCATTATGACTACAATCACTGTAGTATTATGAGTACCACTACTGTAGCATTATGACTACAATCACTGTAGTATTATGAGTACCACTACTGTAGCATTATGACTACAATCACTGTAGCATTATCACTGCCATCACTGTAGCATTATGAGTACCACTACTGTAGCATTATGACTACCACTACTGTAGCATTATGAGTACCACTACTGTAGCATTATGACTACCACTACTGTAGCATTATGAGTACCATCACTGTAGCATTATGAGTACCACTACCGTAGCATTATGACTACAACTACTGTAGCATTATCACTGCCATCACTGTAGCATTATGAGTACCACTACTGTAGCATTATGACTACCACTACTGTAGCATTATCACTGCCATCACTGTAGCATTATGACTACCACTACTGTAGCATTATGAGTACCACCACTGTAGCAATATGAGTACCACTACTGTAGCATTATGACTACAATCACTGTAGCATTATGAGTACCACTACTGTAGCATTATCACTGCCATCACTGTAGCATTATGACTAGCACTACTGTAGCATTATGACTAGCACTACTGTAGCATTATGACTAGCACTACTGTAGCATTATGACTACCACTACTGTAGCATTATGAGTACCACCACTGTAGCAATATGAGTACCACTACTGTAGCATTATTACTACAATCACTGTAGCATTATGAGTACCACTACTGTAGCATTATGACTACCACTACTGTAGCATTATCACTGCCATCACTGTAGCATTATGACTACCACTACTGTAGCATTATGACTACCACTACTGTAGCATTATGACTACCACTACTGTAGCATTATGAGTACCACCACTGTAGCAATATGAGTACCACTACTGTAGCCTTATGACTACAATCACTGTAGCATTATGAGTACCACTATTGTATCATTATGACTACCACTACTGTAGCATTATCACTGCCATCACTGTAGCATTATGACTACCACTACTGTAGCATTATGACTACCACTACTGTAGCATTATGACTAGCACTACTGTAGCATTATGACTACCACTACTGTAGCATTATGACTACCACTACTGTAGCATTATGACTAGCAATACTGTAGCATTATGACTAGCAATACTGTAGCATTGAGTACCACTACTGTAGCATTATGAATACCACTACTGTAGCATTATCACTGCCATCACTGTAGCATTATGACTACCACTACTGTAGCATTATGACTACCACTACTGTAGCATTATGACTAGCAATACTGTAGCATTATGACTAGCAATACTGTAGCATTGAGTACCACTACTGTAGCATTATGAATACCACTACTGTAGCATTATCACTGCCATCACTGTAGCATTATGAATACCACTACTGTAGCATTATGACTACCACTACTGTAGCATTATGACTAGCACTACTGTAGCATTATGACTACCACTACTGTAGCATTATGACTTCCACTTCTGTAGCATTATGGCTACCACTACTGTAGCATTATGACTACCACTACTGTAGCATTATGACTAGCAATACTGTAGCATTATGACTAGCAATACTGTAGCATTATGAGTACCACTACAGTAGTATTATGACTACCACTACTGTAGCATTATGAGTACCACTACTGTAGCATTATGAGTACCACCACAGTAGCATTATGACTACCACTACTGTAGCATTATGAGTACCATCACTGTAGCATTATGACTACCACTACTGTAGCATTATGACTACCACTACTTTAGCTTTATGACTACCACTACAGTAGCATTATGAGTACCATCACTGTAGCATTATGATTACCATCACTGTAGCATTATGAGTACCATCACTGTAGCATTATGAGTACCAGTACTGTAGCATTGTGACTACCACTACTGTAGCATTATGACTTCCACTAATGTAGCATTATGACTACCACTACGGTAGCATTATGAGTACGATCACTGTAGCATTATGACTACCATCACTGTAGCATTATGACTACCACTACTGTAGGGTTATGAGTACCATCACTGTAGCATTATGACTACTACTACTGTAGGGTTATGAGTACCATCACTGTAGCATTATGACTACCACTACTGTAGCATTATGAGTATCACCACTGTAGCATTATGACTACCACTACTGTAGCATTATGAGTACCACCATTAGAGCATTATCAGTTCCATTACTGTACGGTTATGAGAACCACCACTGGAGCATTATGACTACCACCACTGGAACATTATGACTACCACGACTGGAACATTATGACTACCACCACTGGAACATTATGACTACCACCACTGGAGCATTATGACTACCACTACTGGAGCATTATACCATCACTGTAGCATTATCAGTACTAATCACTGCAGTACTGTGCGTACCATCACCGTAATATATATATATATATATATATATATATATATATATATATATATATATATATATATATATATATATATATATATATATATATATATATTTGTCAGTACAGCACTGCACATAACAGTGATGGGTAGCGTGACTACGATTTTCTTAGATCTTGGTAGAGCATTTTAGTCATAAGACCTATGGCAAGACCAATTTTGTTTTTTGTGAGGTCATGATTTGGTGGGAGGAGCTGGAAAGTTTACTATCAACCTGTGTGATTGTTTATATCGGTTTTATCTTTTTATCATCCATGCGTCGGGGAGCGGTACTTTGATGTGTTTAGATTACGTTGCTTAGTTCTCAATTGTTGTCAGCTAGTATTTTGTTTCATTATTTTTTTTTACATATATACGATGATTTTTAAAGAGTAATTGGTTGACATCATGACAACATAATTAACGCCCCTGCGTTAATTATGCTGTCCTATTTTTGTTCGCCTTTTTCACGACGTGGAAGAGTCTATCCATAATTATGCAATTCACATTAACGTCGTAGACCATTTATTTACATATAATGCACCAAACTTATGTGAAGTCGAAAATAATTTCGACTCGTATGGAAGGGAAACTGAATAAAAAAAATAATCATCTGCATCTTCTTGCCTTACCCTGATCATCTGAAACTAAGAGATACGATAAGGTTATTTAAAATGTGCAGGATTTTTTCCCACCGATTCTCTGTCTTCTCAGAAGAAAATTTCCGTTTTTTCCAATGTTGCCACAGAAATAATCAAAACGTTGAATGTTCGAGACTGTCACAGTGAGTGAATGAGTCAATAATTGTACATTAGGAACGATGTGTGTGTGTGTGTGTGTGTGTGTGTGTGTGTGTGTGTGGAATGTGTGTGTGTGTGTGTGTGTGTGTGTGTGTGTGTGTGTGTGTGTGTGTGTGTGTGTGTGTGGTATGTGTGTGTGTGTGTGTGTGTGGTGTGTGTGTGTGTGGTGTGTGTGTGTGTGGTATATGTGTGTGTGTGTGTGGTGTGTGTGTGTGTGGTATATGTGTGTGTGTGTGTGTGTGGTATGTGTGTGTGTGTACTCACCTAGTTGTGGTTGCAGGGGTCGAGTCATAGCTCGTGTGTATGTACTCACCTATTTGTACTCACCTATTTGTGGTTGCAGGGGTCGAGTCATAGCTCCTGGCCCCGCCTCTTCACTGATTGCTACTAGGTCCTCTCTCTCCCTGCTCCATGAGCTTTATCAAACCTAGTCTTAAAACTATGTATGGTTCCTGCCTCCACTATGTCGCTTTCCAAGCTATTCCACTTCCTGACAACTCTATGACTGAAGAAATACTTCCTAACATCCCTTTGACTCATAGGAGTCTTCAACTTCCAATTGTGACCCCTTGTTTCTGTGTCCCCTCTCTGGAACATCTTGTCTCTGTCCACCTTATCTATTCCTCGCAGTATTTTATATGTCGTTATCATGTCTCCCCTAACCCTCATGTCCTCTAGTGTCGTCATGCCGATTTCCCTTAACCTTTCTTCGTAGGACAGTCCCTTAGCTCTGGGACTAGTCTTGTTGCAAACCTTTGCACTTTCTCTAATTTCTTGACGTGCTTGACCAGGTGTGGGTTCCAAACTGGTGCTGCATACTCCAGTATGGGCCTGACGTATATGGTATACAGAGTCTTGAATGATTCCTTGGTGAGGTATTGGAACGCTATTCTTAGGTTTGCCAGCCGCCCGTATGCTGCAGCAGTTATCTGATTGATGTGTGCCTCAGGAGATGTGCTCGGTATTATACTCACCCCAAGATCTTTTTCTTTGAGTGAGGTTTGCAGTCTTTGGCCACCTAGACTATACTCTGTCTGCGGTCTTCTTTGCCCTTCCCCGATATTCATGACTTTACATTTGGCAGGGTTAAATTCAAGGAGCCAGTTACTGGACCAGGCTTGCAGCCTGTCCAGGTCTCTTTGTATTCCTGCCTGATCCTCGACTGATTTGATTCTTCTCATTAACTTCACATCATCTGCAAACAGGGACACTTCTGAGTCTATCCCTTCCGTTATGTCATTCACATATACCAAAAACAGTACAGGTCCTAGGACTGACCCTTGTGGAACTCCACTCGTCACAGGTGCCCACTCTGACATCTCGTCACGTACCATGACTCGTTGTTGCCTCCCTGTCAGATATTCTCTGATCCATTGCAGTGCTTTTCCTGTTATGTGTGCCTGATCCTCTAGCTTTTGCATTAATCTCTTGTGAGGAACTGTGTCGAACGCCTTCTTGCAGTCCAAAAAAATGCAGTCTATCCACCCCTCTCTCTCGTGTCTTACTTCTGTTACCTTGTCATAAAACTGCAGTAGGTTTGTGACACAGGATTTTCCTTCCCTGAAACCATGCTGGTTGTCGTTTATAAGCTTGTGTCTTTCTAGGTGCTCCACCATTCTCCTCCTGATGATCTTCTCCATGACTTTGCATACTATACACGTCAGTGACACAGGTCTGTAGTTTAATGCCTCGTGTCTGTCTCCTTTCTTAAAAATTGGGACTACATTTGCCATCTTCCACGCCTCAGGTAGTTGCCCAGTTTCAATGGATGTGTTGAAGATTTGTGTTAGTGGCACACACAACATCTCTGCTCCCTCTCTAAGGACCCACGGAGAAATGTTGTCGGTCCCACCGCTTTTGAGGTATCGAGTTCACATAGCAGCTTCTTCACCTCCTCCTCGGTTGTGTGTATTTCATCCAGCACTTGTTGGTATACCTCCTATTCTGAATTCCTGGAGTCCTTCCTGTCTCCTGTGTAAATACTTCTTTAAATCTCATGTTGAGCTCCTCACATACCTCTTGGTCGTTTATTGTGAACTCCCCACCTTCCTTTCTCAGCCTGATTACCTGGTCCTTGACTGTTGTTTTCCTCCTGATGTGGCT
>WNWK01009471.1:0-76413 GCA_009830355.1 Cherax destructor
AAGATTAGCGTTCCGTTACCTTAACAAGGACTCGTTTAAGACACTGTACACCGTGTACGTCAGGCCCATACTAGAATATGCAGCACCAGTCTGGAACCCACACCTGGTCAAGCACATAAAGAAACCAGAGAAAGTGCAAAGGTTTGCGACAATGTTAGTTCCACAACTCAGGGGTCTGTCCTATGAAGAAAGGCTGAGGGAAATAGGACTAACAACACTGGAGGAAAGAAGGGTCAGAGGAGATATGATAACGACATAGAAAATACTGCGGGGAATCGACAAGGTAGACAGTGACAGGATGTTCCAGAGAGCGAACACAGAAACAAGGGGACACAACTGGAAGCTGAAGACTCAGATGAGTCAAAGATATGTTAGGAAGCATTTCTTCAGCCACAGAGTAGTCAGGAAGTGGAATAGTCTAGAGAAAGACATAGTGGAGGCAGGAACCATACACAGTTTTAAGACGAGGTATGATAAAGCTCATGGAGCAGGGAGAGCATATACCCAGTAGCGGGCAGCGCAGAGGCGGGGCCAGGAGCTGAGTCTCGATCCCTGCAACCACAATTAGGTGAGTACAATTAGGTGAGTACACGTAGTATAAAAGCCAAATCCGACCCAAAGTTGTTATACAGCTATATAAGTATTAAGACAACAGTCAGGGACAAGGTAATGTGACAAGTGGGGGTTCCACTTGTATACGTGAATGGCATGACAGAAGAGATAGTGTTATTTGTATTCCTGTTCGCTAACGACATGAGACTAATGAAGAGAATACAAGCAGACAAGGACCAGTAAAGGCTACAAATGGATCTGGACCGGCTACAGGTTTTGTCCGACAAATGGTCTCTCGAATTTAACACCAAGTGAAAAGTTATGAACCAAGGGGAAGAATTAAGAAAACCTCTGACGAATTACAGGCTCGGGGGCAAAGGTTGCAGAGCTCACTCAAGAAGGTTAGTATCATGCCGAGCATATCCCATGAGGCGCACATTAACTGCACTTTCTCCGATTTCCTTCAGTGTTATTCTGGTGGGTGAGCTCACTCTGAATGAACTTGTGCATTGGCTGTTCATTTTGTTCTTGAAGAGCTTTTTGTTTACTACAAGCTAGAGGAGAGAGGCCGAAGTGGCTCACAGTGTCTTCTATTATTCTCCTCCAGATTACAATCATGGATAACCAGTTGAAGTGTAGGCAGAAAACATGGCAAACTGTACCCGACTATGTTTTCAGTTTGTCCAGATCCATTTGTAACCTTTACGGGACTTTAATGATTTTAAAATCCTCATTAGTTTTGCATCAACAGCAAACAGAGACAGATACATCTGTCTCAATACAATTTGGTATATCATTCACATATATCCGAATTAATAATGATCCTAATATCCATCGTTGCACAAGCCCTGCTTGTCACTCTTCTCCATTCTGATAAGTCTTCCTGGACAATCACTCTTTACTTCCACTAAGGTACTCATTTATTTACCGGAGTACATTTTCGGTTATTTCTCCTATTTGTACCTTAAGATTCTGCCCGAGCAATTACTGTTATATTCTTGGGAAAGCGCTAAGCAAGTACATCTCATTTACAGACTCTGAAAAGGAGAGCAATTCAATATGATCCAAATGTAAAAGTAGCTTTAGTTTGCCGGATCAAGATCCTTACCATCATTGAAATTCATCTTTATGGTATTTCCCGATAAACCATCACATAAAGAAACAGCTTTTTAGAAACATCTTTCTATTTTGTTATTGATATATGGCGCGTTTAGGGAAATCAGACAGTCTTCTTAATGCTATTGTCCAAGACGTATTGTGAGATCTTCATGTTCCTCTAAATAAGAGGAAGGTAATTCTTACGTTTAATGCCTGACTCATGAGTTGTGCAAAATAAATATAACTTTTTCAGTGTGCATATGATTAGGGAATTATGTATGCTCTCTTCCTAGGGATTGCAGAGAGCGTGTATAGTTCCTTTGTATAAAGGCAAAGGGGACAAAAGATAGAGTAAAAATTATAGGGGAATAAGTCTGTTGAGTATACCTGGTAAAGTGTATGGTAGAGTTTTTATTGAAAGAATTAGGAGTAAGACGGAGAGCAGGATAGCAGATGAACAAGGAGGCTTTAGGAAGGGTAGGGGGTGTGTACCCCAAGTGTTTACAGTGAAACATATACGTGAGCAATATTTAGATAAGGGTAAACAGGTGTTTGTGGCATTTATGGATTTGGAAAAGTCATATGATAGGGTGGATAAGTGGTTAATGTGGCAGATATTGCAAATGTATGGACTAGGAGATTGAATAGGTTATTGGAAGCGGTGAAAAGTTTTTACGAGGATAGTGAGGCTCAGGTTACAGTATGTAGGAGAGAGGGAGATTATTTTCCCAGTAAAAGTAAGCATTAGACAGGGATGTGTGATGTCACCATGGCTGTTCAACATATTTATAGATGGAGTTGTAAGAGAAGTGAATGCTCGGGTGTTGGCAAGAGGTGTGGGTTAAAAGATAAAGAATCTAACACAAAGTGGGAGTTGTCACAGTTGCTCTTTGCTGATGACACTGTGCTTTTGGGAGATTCTGAAGAGAAGTTGCAGAGGTTGGTGAATGAGTTTGGTAGGGTATATAAAAGAAGAAAATTAAAAGTGAATGTAGGAAAGAGTAAGGTGATGCGGATAACAAAAAAAATAGATAACAGAAGATTGGATATCAGATTGGAGGGAGAGAGTATGGAGGAGGTGAATGTGTTCAGATATTTGGGAGTGGATGTGTCAGCAGATGGATATATGAAGGATGAGGTGAATCATAGAATTAACGAGGGGGAAAACGGTGAGTGGTGCACTGAAGAGCTTGTGGAGACAGAGAACTTTATCCATGAAAGCAAAGAGGGAAATGTAGGAGAGTATAGTTATACCAACACTCTTGTATGGGTGTGAGACATGGGTTGTGAATGTTGCTACAAGGAGAAGGCTGGAGGCAGTGGAGATGTCATGTCTGAGGGCAATGTTTGGTGTGAATATAATGCAGAGAATCCGTAGTTTGGAGATTAGGAGGAGGTGTGGGATTACCAAAACTGTTATCCAGAGAGCTGAGGAGGGGTTATTGAGATGGTTTGGACATATAGAGAAGATGGAACAAAATAGAATGACTGTGGAGGGAAGGCGGGGTATGTGTCGGCCTAGAAAAGGTTGGAGGGAGGGGGTAAAGGAGGTTTTGTGTGCGAGGGGTTTGGACTTCCAGCAAGCATGCGTGAGCGTGTTAGATAGGAGCTTATGGAGAAAAATGTTTTTTAGGACTTGACGTGCTGTTGGAGTGATAGCAAGGTAACATTTATGAAGGGGTTCAGGGAAACCGGCAGGCCGGACTTGAGGCCGGCACTCTTAAAGAGGGGTGTTAATGTTGCAGTTTTGTAGCTGTGGTGTAAGTGCGCCTCTGGCAAGACAGTGATGGAGTGAATGATGACGAAAGTTTTTTTTTGTCAGGCCACCTTTCCTTGGTGGGAAACAGCCTATGTGTTAATAACATAATAATAAAAAGTATTATTATTATTATCATTATTATTATTAGTGTCATTATTTTTATTATTATTATTATTATTATTATTATTATTATTATTATTATTATTATTATTATTATTTTTATTATTATTATTATTATTATTATTATTATTATTATTATTATTATTATTATTATTATTATTATTATTATACAAATCCTCGAGAAAGAGGTCATTAAGTTTGATCCGAGGAAGGGTTCGGGTAGCTCCAGTTACTCGATGAAACTCAGTGGCATGAGAGCAACCTACCCCCAAGACACCTTATTAAACCTCCTACGAATCAATATGTACTATCGAAGAAAATGGTTTATGAGGGGAACTAAAACATTCAGCTACCCAGTGTTTTCTTATTTAGAAAAAAGTCATTCAAACACCACATCACTGACTAATAGTGAGGAACGGCGTCGCAAAAACTGAATAGCAAATACCCTTAGGTTGAACAACATGAAATGCTGTGAAAGAATCGCAAATGTGGCAGAAAGAGCTTTATTTTCAGGACATTTCATCTCTGAGTGAAGCTCTGATGAAGCTCAACACAGCGAAATGTTGTTCTGAAAAACATGAGCAAGGTTCACATCCCTGACGAGTAAGCACGAGTGACATTCTTGGGACGAGTTTGTCCCTACTGATCTCTTCATTTTTCCTCGCCCAGGCTACAGCATACCAAGCAGGGCTCCTCACACAGCTCTAAGAGGCCACTGTGCCATGTTATTATTATTATTATTATTATTATTATTATTATTATTATTATTATTATTATTATTATTATTATTATTATTATTATTAAATATACTACTACTACTACTTCGAATAATAATAATATTAAATATTATTATTATTATTATTATTATTATTATTATTATTATTATTATTAATTTTAAAATACTACTACTACTAATATTATTACAAATAATAATGATAATGGTGTTGCTAGTATTTTAAATATTATTATTTTAAAATCTACTACTACTACTACTACTAAAAATAATAATTAATAATAATAATAATAATAATAATAATAAAAAAATAATAATAATAATATCGCTATTCCTGTAGTTGTTATTATCATTATTATTATTATTATTATTAATATTATTATTATGGATAGCGCTAAACCCGTTCAGGAGGGAGGATGCACCACAGTCAGGGTGGTGTGTCGGTGTCTAGAACAATGGTGCTTAATCTATTTTTTGGTCGCGCCTTCTGTCGCAGAGGTTGTCTTCACGCCACCTCTTTCCACCTGTCGCAGACGGTTGTCTTCCCCACGCCCCCTCCTTCCACCTGTCGCAGACAGTTGTCTTCCCACGCCCCCTCCTTCCACCTGTCGCAGACGGTTGTCTTCCCCACGCCCCCACCTTCCACCTATCGCAGACGGTTGTCTTCACCACGCCCCCTCCTTCCACCTGACGCAGACAGTTGTCTTCCCCACGCACCCTCCTTCCACCTGTCGCAGACGGTTGTCTTCCCAACGCCCCCTCCTTCCACCTGTTGCAGACATTTGTCTTCCCTACGCCCCCTCCTTCCACCTGTCGCAGACAGTTGTCTTCCCCGCCCCTCCTTCCCTGTAGCAGACAGTTGTCTTCCCCACGCTCCTTCCTTCAACTGTCGCCGATAGTTGTCTTCCCCACGCCCCCTCCTTCCACCTGTCGCAGACAGATTTCTTCCCCACGCTTCTCCTTCCACCTGTCGCAGACAGTTGTCTTCCCCACGCCCCCTCCTTCCACCTGTCGCAGACGGTTGTCTTCCGCCCCCTCCTTCCCCTGTCGCAGACGTTGGCTTCCCACCCTCCTTCCACCTGTCGCAGACATTTGTCTTCCACGCCCTCCTTCCACCTGTTCCAGACATTTGTCGTCCTACCCCTCCTTCCACCTGTCGCAGACAGTTGTCTTCCCAGCCTTTCCCCTCTTCCACCTGTCGCAGACAGTTGTCTTCCTCACTCCCCTCCTTCCACCTGTCGCAGACATTTGTCTAACCACGCCCCTCCACCTGTTGCAGACATTTGTCTTCCCTAGCCTCCCACGAGACAGTTGTCTTCACGCCTCTTCCTGCGACAGTTGTCTTCCAATGCCTCTTGACCTGTCAGACGTGTCTTCACGCCCTCTTCACTGTCGAGACAGTTGTCTTCCCCCACCTCCTTCCTGTGAACAGTTGTCTTCCGCCCTCCTTCACCTGTCGAGACGGTTTTTCCCCCCCTCCACCTGTGCAGACATTTTCTTCCACCCTCTACCTGTCGGCAGTTGTCTTCCCCCCTTCCACCTGTCGAGACAGTTGTCTTCCACGCCTCTTCCGTCGAGACATTGTCTTCCACGCCTCCTTCCCCTTTGCGACAGTGTTCTTCCCACCCTCCTTCCACCTGTTGCAGACAGTTGTCTTCCCACGCCCTCCTTCACCTGTCGCAGAAGGTTGTCTTCCCACCCCCTCCTTCCACCTGTCGCAGACAGTTGTCTTACCACGCCCTCCTTCCACCTGTCGCAGACAGTGTCTTCCCACGCCCTCCTTCCACCTGTTGAGACAGTGTTCTTCCCCGCCCTCCTTCCACCTGTCGCAGAGATTGTCTTCCCACGTTTCTTTCTACCGTTCGCAAACGGTTGTCTTCTCACGCCCCTTTCCACCTGTCAGACGGTTGTCTTTCCCACGCCCTTTCCTCTCCTTCCTGTCGCAGACAGTTGTCTTCCACGCCCCTCCTTCCACCTGTTGCAGATAGTTGTCTTCCCACGCCCTCCTTACCTGTCGCAGACGGTTGTCTTCCCACGCCCCCCTCACCTGTGCAGACATTTGTCTTCCATAGCCCTCCTTCCACCTGTCGCAGACAGTTGTCTTCCACTTCCTTTCACCTCTCGCAGATAGTTGTCTTCCCACGCCCCTCTTCCACCTTCGCAGACGATGTCTTCCCCCGCCTTCTTCACCTGTCGAACAGTTGTCTTTCACGCCCTTCTTCCACCTGTCGAGACGGTTGTCTTCCCCACGCCCTTTTCCTTCCATCTGTCGAGACAGATGTCTTCCACCCCTGTCCTTCCACCTGTCGAGACAGTTGTCTTCCACGCCCCCTTCCACCTGTCGAGACGGTTGTCTTCCCTACCCCCTTCCACCTGTGCAGACAGTTGTCTTCCCCACGCCTCTTCCACCTGTCGAGACAGTTATCTTCCCCACGCCCTCCTTCCCTGTCGCAGAGTTGTCTTCCCACGCCTCCTTCCACCTGTCGCAGACGGTTGTCTTCCACACGCCCTCTTCCACTGTCGCAGACGGTTGTCTTCCCACGCTTCTTCTTCCACCTGTCGCAGACAGTTGTCTTCCCACTCACCTCCTTCCACCTGTTGCAGACAGTTGTCTTCCACGCCTTCCTTCCACCTGTCGCAGACGGTTGTCTTCCCACCCCCTCCCACCTGTTGAGACATTTGTCTTCCCAACTCTCCTTCCACCTGTCGCAGACAGTTGTCTTCACGCCCTCCTTCCACTTCGAGATAGTTGTTTCCCTCCCTCCCTCTCGCAGACAGATGTCTTCCCCACGCCCTTCCTTCCACCTGTCGCAGACATTTTCTTCCCAACGCCTTTCCACCTGTCGAGACAGTTGTTCTTCCACGCCCTTTCCACCTTCGAATAGTTGTCTTCCACGCCCCTTCCACCTTCGCAGACAGATGTCTTCCACGCTCTTCCCTGTTGAGACAGTTGTTTCCCCACGCTCCTTCCACCTGTCGCAGAGGTTGTCTTCCAACGCCTCTTCCACCTGTTGCAGACATTTGTCTTCCACGTCCTTCCACCTGTGCAGACAGTTGTCTACGCCCTCCTTCCACCTCGGATAGTTGTCTTCCTACGCCCTCCTTCACTTCGCAGAAGATGTCTTCCCACGCCCCTCCTTCCACCTGTCGCAGACAGTTGTCTTCCACTCCGTCTCCACCTGTCGCTACAGTTGTTTCCCCACTCTCCTTCCACCTTGCAGCGGTGTCTTCCACACCCCCTTCCACCTGTTGCAGACAGTTGTCTTCCCCCGCCCTCCTTCCACCTGTCGCAGACAGTTATCTTCCACGCCCTCATTCCACTTGTCGAGACGGTTGTGTTCTACGCCCCTCCTTCCACTCGCAGAGTTGTCTTCACTCCTTCACTGTCGCAGAGGTTTCCACGTCTTCCTTCCACTATCGCAGACGTTTGTCTTCCAACGCCCTCTTCACCTGTCGAGACGGTTGTCTTCCCACGTTCTTCCTTCCACCTGTCGCAGACAGTTGTCTTCCCCCTCCTTCCACCTGTTGCAGACAGTTGTCTTCCCTAGCCATCCACAACCTGTTGCAGAGGTTGTTTACCACGCCCCTTCCACCTGTGGCAGACATTTGTCTTCCTACCCTCCTTCCACCTGTCGCAGACAGTTGTCTTCCCACGCCCCTCCTTCCACCTGTCGCGAAAGTCCTTCCCCACGCCCTCCTTCCACCTGTCGCAGACGTTGTCTTCCCACGCCCTCTTCCACCTGTCGAGAAAGTCCTCTTCCCACGCCCTCCTTCCACCTGTCGCAGACAGATATCTTCCCCACGCCCTCTCCTTCCACCTGTCGCAGACAGTTGTCTTCCCCACGCCTTCCTTCCACCTGTCGTAGACGGTTGTCTTCCCCACGCCCTTTTTTCTCCTTCCACCTGTCGCAGACAGTTGTCTTCCCCACTCCCTGTCCTTCCACCTGTCGCAGACAGTTGTCTTCCCCACGACCCTCCTTCCACCTGTCATAGACGGTTGTCTTCCCCACGCCCCCTCCTTCCGTCTGTAGCAGACAGTTGTCTTCCCCACGCCTCCTCCTTCCAACTGTCGCCGATAGTTGTCTTCCCCACGCCCCCTCCTTCCACCTGTCGCAGACAGATTTCTTCCCCACGCTCTCTCCTTCCACCTGTCGCAGACAGTTGTCTTCCCCACGCCCCCTCCTTCCACCTGTCGCAGACGGTTGTCTTTCCCACGCCCCTCCTTCCACCTGTCGCAGACGGTTGTCTTCCCCACGCCCCCTCCTTCCACCTGTCGCAGACATTTGTCTTCCCCACGCCCCCTTCTTCCACCTGTTCCAGACATTTGTCGTCCCTACGCCCCCTCCTTCCACCTGTCGCAGACAGTTGTCTTCCCCACGGCCTTTCCTCTCCTTCCACCTGTCGCAGACAGTTGTCTTCCTCACTCACCCTCCTTCCACCTGTCGCAGACATTTGTCTAACCCACGCCACCTCCTTCCACCTGTTGCAGACATTTGTCTTCCCTACGCCCCCTCCTTCCACCTGTCGCAGACGGTTTTCTTCCCCACGCCCCCTCCTTCAACCTGTTGCAGACATTATTCTTCCCTACGCCCCCTCCTTCCACCTGTCGCAGACAGTTGTCTTCCCCACGCCCCCTTCTTCCACCTGTCGCAGACAGTTAACATAAGAACATAAGAATGGAGGAACACTGCAGAAGGCCTACTGGCCCATACAAGGCAGGTCCTTATCAAAACCACCACTACCTAAGAATTTACTCCTGTACTCACGACACTAATCAAACCCAGCCCCTCCCACTCATATATTTGTCCAATCTCTTTTTAAAGCCACCCAAGGTCCTAGCCTCTATCACCCTACTCGGAAGATTGTTCCACGCATCTACAACTCTGTTCGAAAACCAGTACTTGCCTATGTCCTTTCTAAATCTAAATTTATCCAATTTAAATCCGTTATTTCTCGTTCTTACTTGGTTCGATATCCTCAGTATTTTATTAATATCTCCTTTGTTTATGCCCATCATCCACTTGTACACCTCGATGATATCTCCTCATTCTACGTCTCTCCAGAGAGTGGAGATTCAATGCTCTAAGTCTATCTTCATACGGGAGATTTCTTATACTGTAAATCATTTTAGTCATTCTTCTTTGTATGTTCTCCAATGAATCTATATCCATCCTGTAGTAAGGAGACCAAAACTGAGCTGCATAATCCAAATGAGGTCTCACTAGTGATGTATAGAGCTGTAAAATAACTTTTGGACTTCTGTTGCTTATACTTCTTGAAATAAATCCTAGTAATCTGTTAGCCTTATTGCGCACACTTAGGCACTGTTGTCTTGGCTTTAGATTTCTGCTTACCATGACTCCCAAGTCTTTTTCACATTCTGTATGATCAAGCTCAACTTCACCTAGTTTATAAATTCGAGGGATATTTTCATTACCAACGACAAGCACCTTACACTTGTCCACATTGAACTTCATCTGCCACTTTTCAGACCAAGACATTAATTTATCCAAATCCTCCTGGAGTTCACTGTTATCATCCTCAGAATGAATTATACGGCCTATTTTTGTATCATCAGCAAATTTACTCATGTCACTTGCAATTCCTTCATCAAGGTCATTAATGTAAATTATGAACAACAATGGGCCCAAAACTGATCCTTGTGGAACGCCACTAGTGACAAATCCCCATTCAGATTTGACCCCATTAATGGAAACTTCTGCTTTCTATTGGTAAGCCATGCCTCTATCCATGCTAGAACTTTACCTCCTATACCATGAGCTGCCACCTTTCTTAAGAGTCTCTTGTGAGGTACTCTATCGAAGGCCTTACTGAAATCCAAGTAAACTATATCATATTCTTTATCACTGTCTACTGCCTCAAATGTTTTATTGAAAAACGTCAGTAAATTTGTCAGGCAGGAACGACCTCTCGTAAACCCATGCTGAGATTCATTAATCAAATTATGTTCTTCAAGGTGACTTCTGATAATATCAGCTATAATTGATTCTAATAATTTGCCTACTATAGACGTGAGGCTTATTGGACGGTAATTTGATGGAATGGACTTATCCCCTGATTTGAATATAGGAACTACATTAGCTATCTTCCACATCTCTGGCACAACACCAGTTAGGATGGACGTATTAAACACATTCGTTAATGGCTGACTAAGTTCCATTTTGCATTCTTTAAGTACCCTGAAAACAACTCGTCGGGTCCCGGGGACTTATTTTGCTTCAGTTTATCTATTTGTTTGATAACCATATCCCTCGTGACAGTAATATTAGTTAATTTGAATTCTTCAGGAACTGAATAATTGTTAATTTCTGGAATCTCATTTACGTCTTCTTGTGTAAAGACTGACAAAAAATAGTCATTAAATAGAGAACACATTTCCAGTTCGTTATCCGTCAGCTGTCCATTCCCAATTTTCAGAGGTCCTACCTTTTCCCTCACCTTCGTCCTGTACACCTGAAAGAACCCTTTTGGATTAGTCTTTGATTCATTAGCAACCTTAACTGTCTGCGACAGGTGGAAGGAGAGGAAAGGGCGTGGGAAAGACAACCGTCTACGACAGGTGGAAGGAAAGGGCGTGAGGAAGACAACCGTCTGCGAACGGTAGAAAAAGGAAACGTGGGGAAGACAAATCTATGCGACAGGTGGAAGGAGGGGGCGTGGGGAAGAACACTGTCTGCAACAGGTGGAAGGAGGGGGCGTGGGGAAGACCACTGTCTGCGACAGGTGGAAGGAGGGGGCGTGGGGAAGACAACTGTCTGCGACAGGTGGAAGGAGGGGTGTGGGAAGACAACCTTCTGCGACAGGTGAAGGAGGGGGCGTGGGGAAGACAACTGTCTGCAACAGGTGGAAGGAGGGGGCGTGGGGAAGAACACTGTCTGCAACAGGTGGAAGGAGGGGGCGTGGGGAAGACAAATGTCTGCGACAGGTGGAAGGAGGGGGCGTAGGGAAGACAACTGTCTGCGACAGGTGGAAGAAGGGTGGGGAAGACAACTGTCTGCGACAGGTGGAAGGAGGGGGCGTAGGGAAGAATAATGTCTGCAACAGGTTGAAGGAGGGGGCGTGGGAAGAAAACCGTCTGCGACAGGTGGAAGGAGGGGGCGTAGGGAAGACAAATGTCTGCAACAGGTGGAAGGAGGTGGCGTGGGTTAGACAAATGTCTGCGACAGGTGGAAGGAGGGTGAGTGAGGAAGACAACTGTCTGCGACAGGTGGAAGGAGAGGAAAGGGCGTGGGGA
This sequence comes from Cherax destructor, assembly GCA_009830355.1. Lineage (NCBI taxonomy): Eukaryota > Metazoa > Arthropoda > Malacostraca > Decapoda > Parastacidae > Cherax > Cherax destructor. Next base: position 11,518 of record WNWK01009471.1, read on the forward strand.
AGACAACCCGTCTGCGACAGGTGGAAGGAGGGGGCGTGGGGAAGACAACTGTCTGCGACAGGTGGAAGGAGGGGCGTGGGAAGACAACTGTCTGCGACAGGTGGAAGGAGGGGCGTGGGAAGACAACCGTCTGCGACAGGTGGAAGGAGGGGGCGTGGGAAAGACAACCGTCTGCGACAGGTGGAAGGAGGGGGCGTGGGGAAGACAACTGTCTGCGACAGGTGGAAGGAGAGGGCGTGGGGAAGACATCTGTCTGCGACAGGTGGAAGGAGGGCGTGGGAAGACAATGTCTGCAACAGGTGGAAGGAGGGGCGTGGGGAAGACAATGTCTGCGACAGGTGGAAGGAGGGGGAGGAAGACAACTGTCTGGACAGGTGGAAGAAGGGTGGGAAGACAACGTCTCGACAGGTGGAAGGAGGGGCGTGGGAAGACATAACGTCTGCGACAGGTTGAAGGAGGGCGTGGGGAAGACAACCGTCTGCGACAGGTGGAAGGAGGGCGTGGAAGACAACGTCTGCAGACAGGTGGAAGGAGGGGCGTGGGTAGACAAACTGTCTGCGACAGGTGGAAGGAGGGGGCGTGGGGAAGACAACTGTCTGCGACAGGTGGAAGGAGAGGGGCGTGGGGAAGACAACTGTCTGCGACAGGTGGAAGGAGGGGGCGTAGGGAAGACAACTGTCTGCAACAGGTGGAAGGAGGGGGCGTGGGGAAGACAACTGTCTGCGACAGGTGGAAGGAGGGGGCGTGGGGAAGACAACCGTCTGCGACAGGTGGAAGGAGGGCGTGGGGAAGACAACCGTCTGCGACAGGTGGAAGGAGGGGGCGTGGGGAAGACAACTGTCTGCGACAGGTGGAAGGAGGGCGTGGGAAGAAATTCTGCGACAGGTGGAAGGAGGGCGTGGGAAGACAACTGTCTGCGACAGGTGGAAGGAGGGGCGTGGGGAAGACAATGTCTGCACAGGAGGAGGGCGTGGGGAAGACAACCGTCTCGACAGGTGGAAGGAGGCGTGGGAAGACAACAGTCTGCACAGGTGGAAGGAGGGGGAGTGGGGAAGACAACTGTCTGCGACAGGTGGAAGGAGAAAAAAGGGCGTGGGGAAGACAACCGTCTACGACAGGTGGAAGGAGAGGCGTGGGGAAGACAACTGTCTGCGACAGGTGGAAGGAGAGGGCGTGGGAAGACATCTGTCTGCGACAGGTGGAAGGAGGGCGTGGGAAGAAACTCTGCGACAGGTGGAAGGAGGGGCGTGGGGAAACAACCGTCTGCGACAGGTGGAATGGAGGGGGGAAGAGACTTCTGCGACAGGTGGAAGAGGCGAAGACAACTGTCTGCGACAGGTGAAGGAGGGCGAGGAAGACAAATGTCTCCACAGGTGGAAGGAGGGGCGTGGGAAGACAACCGTCTGCACAGGTGGAGGAGGGGCGTGGGGAAGACAACTGTCTGCAACAGGTGGAAGGAGGGGTGAGGAAGACACTGTCTGCGACAGGTGGAAGGAGAGGGCTAGGGAAGCAACGTCTCGACAGGTGGAAGGGGCGGAGACAACCTCTGCGAAGGTGGAAGGAGCGTGGGGAAGACAACCGTCTGCGACAGGTGGAAGGAGGGCGTTGGAGACAAGTCCGACAGGTGGAGGAGGGGAAGATCAACCGTCTGCACAGGTGGAAGAGGGCGGATTGTCTCCAGTGGGGCTCGGAAGACACTGTCTGCAACGGTGGACAGCTGAGGTGGGAAGACAGCTGTCTGCGACAGGTGGAGCGACGAGTGGAAGACACTGTCTGCGACAGGTGGAAGGAGGCGTGGGAATACAACCGTCTCACAGGTGGAATTAGGGCGTGGAGACAACTTCTGCGACAGGTGGAAGGAGGGTGGAGACATTGTCTTCGAGAGGTGACGCTGGACAACCATCCGGAGGTGGAGAGAGGCTCCGAGACACCTCCTTCGCACAGGTGGAAGGAGGTTGTAGCACAAGTCTGCACAGGTGGAAGGAGGCGTTGGAAACCGCTCCCTTCTGCACAGTGGCAGGAGTGACATTGTCTTCCCACGCCTCTCCTTCCACCTGTTGCAGACAGTGTTCTTCCCACGCCCTCCTTCCACCTGTTGCAGACAGTTGTCTTCCCACGCCCTCCTTCACCTGTCGCAGAAGGTTGTCTTCCACACCCTCCTTCCACCTGTCGCAGACAGTTGTCTTCCCACGCCCTCCTTCCACCTGTCGCAGACAGTGGTCTTCCCACGCCCTCCTTCCACCTGTTGCAGACAGTGTTCTTCCCACGCCCCTCCTTCCACCTGTCGCATAGATTTGTCTTCCCACGTTTCTTTTCTACCGTTCGCAGACGGTTGTCTTCCTCACGCCCTCTCCTTCCACCTGTCGTAGACGGTTGTCTTTCCCACGCCCTTTCCTCTCCTTCCACCTGTCGCAGACAGTTATCTTCCCCACGCCCCCTCCTTCCACCTGTTGCAGATAGTTGTCTTCCCCACGCCCCCTCCTTCCACCTGTCGCAGACGGTTGTCTTCCCCACGCCCCCTCCTTCCACCTGTTGCAGACATTTGTCTTCCCTACGCCCCCTCCTTCCACCTGTCGCAGACAGTTGTCTTCCCACTCCCCCTCCTTTCACCTCTCGCAGATAGTTGTCTTCCCCACGCCCCCTCCTTCCACCTCTCGCAGACAGATGTCTTCCCCACGCCCTCTCCTTCCACCTGTCGCAGACAGTTGTCTTTCTCACGCCCCCTTCTTCCACCTGTCGTAGACGGTTGTCTTCCCCACGCCCTTTTTTCTCCTTCCACCTGTCGCAGACAGTTGTCTTCCCCACTCCCCGTCCTTCCACCTGTCGCAGACAGTTGTCTTCCCCACGCCCCCTCTTTCCACCTGTCGCAGACGGTTGTCTTCCCTACGCCCCCTCCTTCCACCTGTTGCAGACAGTTGTCTTCCCCACGCCCCCTCCTTCCACCTGTCGCAGACAGTTATCTTCCCACGCCCTCCTTCCACTCTGTCGAGAGGTTGTCTTCCACGCCTCCTTCCACCTGTCGAGACGGTTGTCTTCCACACGCCCTCTTTCCACCTGTCGCAGACGGTTGTCTTCCCACCCTTTCCTCCTTCCACCTGTCGCAGACAGTTGTCTTCCTACTCACCCTCTTCCACCTGTTGCAGACAGTTGTCTTCCACGCCTCCTCCTTCCACTGTCGCAGACGGTTGTCTTCCCAACGCCTCTCTTCCACTCTGTTGCAGACATTTGTCTTCCCAACGCCTCCTTCCACCTGTCGCAGAAATTGTCTTCCACGCCTCCTTCCACCTTCGCAGATGGTTGTCTTCCTACGCCCTCCTTCCACCTTCGAGACAGATGTCTTCCACGCCCTCTCCTTCCACCTGTCGCAGACAGTTGTCTTCCTCACGCCCCCTAATTCCACCTGTCGTAGACGGTTGTATTCCCCACGCCCTTTTTTCTCCTTCCACCTGTCGCAGACAGTTGTCTTCCCCACTCCCCGTCCTTCCACCTGTCGCAGACAGTTGTCTTCCCCACTCCCCCTCCTTCCACCTGTCGCAGTCGGTTGTCTTCCCTACACCCCCTCCTTCCACCTGTTGCAGACAGTTGTCTTCCCACGCCCCCTCCTTCCACCTGTCGCAGACAGTTATCTTCCCCACGCCCCCTCATTCCACTTGTCGCAGACGGTTGTGTTCTCCACGCCCCCTCCTTCCACCTGTCGCAGACGGTTGTCTTCCCAACGCCCCCTCCTTCCACCTGTCGCAGACGGTTGTCTTCCCCACGCTCCTTCCTTCCACCTATCGCAGACGGTTGTCTTCCCAACGCCCCCTCCTTCCACCTGTCGTAGACGGTTGTCTTCCCTAGCCCTTTACTCTCCTTCCACCTGTCGCAGACAGTTGTCTTCCTCACTCCTCCTTCCACCTGTTGCAGACAGTTGTCTTCCCCACGCCCCATCCTACCACCTGTTGCAGACGGTTGTTTTCCCCACGCCCCCTCCTTCCACCTGTGGCAGACATTTGTCTTCCCTACGCCCCCTCCTTCCACCTGTCGCAGACAGTTGTCTTCCCAATGCCCCCTCCTTCCACCTGTCGCAGAAAGTCTCTTCCACGCCCTCCTTCCACCTGTCGCAGAGTTGTCTTCCACGCTCCTCTTCCACCTGTCGAGAAAGTCCTTTCCTACGCTCCTTCCACCTGTCCAGACAGATATTTTCCCACGACCTTCCTTCTCTTCCACGCCCCTCCTTCCACCTGTCGCAGACGTTGTCTTCCACGCCCCTCTTCCACCTGTTGCAGCCTTTGTCTTCCCTTCCCCTCCTTCCACCTGTCGCAGACAGTTGTCTTCCCTACGCCCCTCCTTCCACCTGTCGCAGACAGTTGTCTTCCCACGCCCTCCTTCCACCTGTCGCAGAGTTGTCTTCCCCACGCCCTCCTTCCACTGTGCAGACAGATGTCTTCCCCGCCCTCCTTCCACCTGTCGCAGACGTTGTCTTCCCACCCCATCCTTCCACCTGTCGCAGACGGTTGTCTTCCCACGCCCCTCCTTCCACCTGTCGTAGACGTTGTCTTTCCACGCCCCTCCTTCCACCTGTCGCAGACGTTGTCTTCCCCACGCCCTCCTCCTTCCACCTGTCGAGACTTGTCTTCCTCACCCCTCCTTCCACCTGTTGCAGACAGTTTTCTTCACGCCCCCTCCTTCCACTGTCGCAGACGTTGTCTTCCCCACGCCCCCTCCTTCCACCTGTTGCAGACATTGTCTTCCCTCCCCCCCTTCCACCTGTCGCAGACGTTGTCTTCCACGCCCCTTCCCCTGTCGCAGACGGTTGTCTTCCACGCCCCCTCCTTCCACCTGTCGCAGAGTTGTCTTCCACGCCCCTCCTTCCACCTGTCGCAGACATGTCTTCCCACTCCCTCCTTCCACCTGTCGAGACGTTGTCTTCCCACGCCCCTCCTTCCACCTGTCGCAGACGTTGTCTTCCCCGCCCTCCTTCCACCTGTGCGAACGTTGTCTTCCCCACCCCCTCCTTCCACCTGTCGCAGAAGTTGTCTTCCCCCGCCCCTCCTTCCACTGTCTAGACGGTTGTCTTCCACGCCCTCCTTCCACCTGTGCAGACAGTTGTCTTCCCACGCCCCCTCCTTCCACCTGTCGCAGACAGTTGTCTTCCCACCCCTCTTCCACCTGTCGCAGACGTTGTCTTCCACGCCCCTCCTTCCACCTGTCGCAGACGTTGTCTTCCACGCCCTCCTTCACCTGTCGCAGACAGTTGTCTTCCCCACGCCCTCCTTCCACCTGTGCAGAGGTTGTCTTCCACCCCTCTTCACTTGAGAGTGTCTTCCACGCCCTCCTTCCACTGTCGCGACAGTTGTTTCCGCCTCCTTCCACTGTCGAGAGTTGTCTTCCCACGCCTCCTTCCACCTGTCGAGAGTTGTCTTCCCCACCCTCCTCCTTCCACCTGTCGCAGACGTTGTCTTCCCCACGCCCCTCCTTCCACCTGTCGAGACGTTGTCTTCCCACGCCCTCCTTCCACCTGTGCAGACGTTGTCTTCCACGCCCTCTTCCACCTGTCGCAGAGTTGTCTTCCACCTCCTTCCACCTGTCGCGACGGTTGTCTTCCACCCCTCCTTCCACCTGTCGAACTTGTCTTCCGCCTCTCTCACCTGTCGGACAGTTGTCTTCCACCCTCCTTCCACCTGTGCAGAGTTTCTTCCGCCTCCTTCCACCTGTCAGACGGTTGTCTTCCACGCCTCCTTCCACCTGTCGAAGTTGTCTTCCTCTTCCACCTGTGAGACGTTGTCTTCCCCCCTCCTTCCACCTGTCGCGAAGTTTCTTCCACGTCTTCACTGTCGAGACTTGTCTTCCACTCTTCCTTTTAGGTTCTTCCGCTCCTTCACTGGGAAGTGTCTTCACGCTTTCCACTGGAGTTTCTTCCCCCTCTTACCTGTCGGACGTTGTCTTCCACGCCCTCACCCTCTGTGCGTTTCTTCACGCCTCTTCACCTGTCGAGACAGTTGTCTTCCACGTCTCTTCCCTGTGCAGACTTGTCTTCCACGCCCTCTTCCACCTGTGCAGATTGTCTTCCCACGCCCTCCTTCCACTGTCGAACGTTGTCTTCCCCTCCTTCCACCTTGCGATTTGTCTTCCGCTCTTCCTGTCGACGTGTTTCCCCCCTCCTTCCACCTGTCAGACAGTTGTCTTCCACGCCTCCTCCACTGTCGCAGAGTTTCCCCCTCCTTCTTTTCCCCTTCGTCGAGACAGTTGTCTTCCCCTCCTCTTCCACCTGTCGCAGACGTTGTCTTCCCACGCCCTCCTTCCACCTGTCGCAGACAGTTGTCTTCCCACGCCCCCTTCCACCTGTCGCAGACAGTTGTCTTCCCACGCCCCTCTTCCACCTGTCGCAGACATTGTCTTCCCACGCCCTCCTTCCACCTGTCGCAGACGGTTGTCTTCCCACGCCCCTCCTTCCACCTGTGCAGACGGTTGTCTTCCCACGCCCCTCCTTCCACCTGTCGCAGACAGTTGTCTTCAGCCCCTTCCACTGCAGACGTTGTTTCCCCCTCCTTCCACCTGTCGCAGACAGTTGTCTTCCCACGCCCCTCCTTCCACCTGTCGCAGACAGTTGTCTTCCCCCTCCTTCACCTGTCGCAGACGTTGTCTTCCACGCCCCCTCCTTCCACCTGTCGCAGATGTTGTCTTCCCACGCCCTCCTTCCACCTGTCGCAGACAGTTGTCTTCCCCCGCCCTCTCCTTCCACCTGTCGCAGACGGTTGTCTTCCCACCCTCTTCCACCTGTCGAGACAGTTGTCTTCCCACGCCCTCCTTCCACCTGTCGCAGACAGTTGTCTTCCACCCCTCCTTCCACCTGTCGAGACAGTTGTCTTCCCACGCCCCTCCTTCCACCTGTCCAGAAGTTGTCTTCCCCACCCTCCTTCCACCTGTTGCAGACAGTTGTCTTCCCACGCCTCCTTCCACTGTCGCAGACGTTGTCTTCCACGCCCCTCTTCCACCTGTCGCAGACGTTGTCTTCCGCCTCTTCACCTGTGCGACAGTTTCTTCCCGCCCTCCTTCCACCTGTCGCAGACGTTGTCTTCCCACGCCCTCCTTCCACCTGTCGAGACGTTGTCTTCCCACCCCTCCTTCCACCTGTGCAGACAGTTGTCTTCCCACCCCCTCCTTCCACCTGTCGAGACAGTTGTCTTCCCCACGCCCCTCCTTCCACCTGTGCAGACGTTGTCTTCCCCACGCCCTCCTTCCACCTGTCGCAGACAGTTGTCTTCCTCGCCCCTCCTTCCACCTGTCGCAGACGTTGTCTTCCCCACGCTCTCCTTCCCTGTCGCAGACAGTGTCTTCCACGCCTTCCTTCACCTGTGCAGACGTTGTCTTCCCCGCCCCTCTTCCACCTGTCGCAACGTTGTCTTCCACGCCCCCTCTTCCACCTGTCGCAGAATTGTCTTCCCGCCCTCCTTCCACCTGTGCGACAGTTTCTTCCACGCCCTCCTTCCACCTGTGCGACGGTTGTCTTCCACGCCCTCCTTCCACCTGTTATCCTTCCACCTGTCGCAGACAGTTGTCTTCCCCACGCCCCCTCCTTCCACCTGTCGCAGATGGTTGTCTTCCCCACGCCCCCTCCTTCCACCTGTCGCAGACAGATGTCTTCCCCACGCCCTCTCCTTCCACCTGTCGTAGACGGTTGTCTTCCCCACTCCCCTTTTTCCACCTGTCGCAGACGGTTGTCTTCCCCAAGCCCCTCCTTCCACCTGTCGCAGACAGTTGTCTTCCCCACTCCCCCTTTTTCCACCTGTCGCAGACGGTTGTCTTCCCCAAGCCCTCCTTCCAACTGTCGCAGACGGTTTTCTTCCCCACGCCCCCTCCTTCCACCTGTCGCAGACGGTCGCCCTTTCTTCTCCTTCCACCTGTCGCAGACAGTTGTCTTCCCCACTCCCCCTTTTTCCACCTGTCGCAGACGGTTGTCTTCCCCAAGCTCCTCCTTCCACCTGTCGCAGACAGTTGTCTTCCCCACTCCCCCTTTTTCCACCTGTCGCAGACGGTTGTCTTCCCCAAGCCCCTCCTTCCAACTGTCGCAGACGGTTTTCTTCCCCACGCCCCTCCTTCCACCTGTCGCAGACAGTTGTCTTCCCCCCCCCCTCCTTCCACCTGTCGCAGACGGTTGTCTTCCCCACTCCCCCTCCTTCCACCTGTCGCAGACAGTTGTCTTCCCCACGCCCCCTCCTTCCACCTGTCGCAGACGGTTGTCTTCCCACGCCCCTCCTTCCAACTGTCGCAGACAGTTGTCTTCCCACGCCCCTCCTTCCACCTGTCGCAGACGGTTGTCTTCCTCACGCCCCCTCCTTCCACCTGTCGCAGACGGTTGTCTTCCCCACGCCCCTTCCTTCCACCTGTCGCAAACAGTTGTCTTCCCCACGCCCCCTCCTTCTTTTTATTAAACTGGAAAATTAAGTAACTAGTTTTAATTAACTTTATAGTTGTTAACTATTCAAATAATAAAATAAGAAAATAAACTTCCTGTGAGACGCATTGAGTGAGATTTTGAACACTTTCTGAGCAGATTTGGAATACGTAGGCCCGTGCCTGGGAGGACACATCACAAACCTCCTTCAAAATACCAAGTTTGTCTAAATTTAGTCACTTTCAGTGAAATTTCACATTTGGTTTGACCTAGTTACAGCTTACACTTTAATTAAAATTTCTGCGGTGAACTAGACCTTCCCCCTCTCACGAAAATCTAAATAGGGGCATTGAAACACAATAGGGGGCATTGAAACACAATAGGGGGCACTGAAACACAATAGGGGGCACTGAAAGACAATGGGGGGCATTGAAACACATGTTAAGGTTACTCTTATTTTTACTCAGTGTTCCCTCCTCCCCTGGAAATTACTCTTCTCCCCTAGGGTGCTCGATGTCCCCTTTCCCTCGATGATGAACCCCTGATCTAGAGCATCATGGGTATGCTCTGAGAATCCTGGGTTCTAAAGGTTTCTTCATTTCCTTTGGAAACGTTTCGGCTTTCCCTGGTAATTTTTAAATCCCATTGAAGTTAAATGATTGGGTCTAAGATAAGTTTGCTAATCACTAAACATTGAATTAGCCGATAAGAATAGCTTATGTTACAAAGGTCTTTGAGGAACTAGTGCAAGTATTTCCTATCAGAAGAATTCTTTGAAAACTTTTCAGTAAAATCGTGAAGCCAAACTGGATGGAAAACCTCATTCACACCGTCAACTTTTTACCCGACGAAGCGTTGCATGACTCCTGCTTCGCTGCATTATTAACTGATCAGCTCTTGGTAATTGTAAGTCCAATATAAACAGCTTTAAGGCAGAGCGAAAAATCTCTGAAGAGTTGTAACTCTCACAGACATCATCATCCTAAATTAAGATTTAGAGGCGTAATGTTGGGATGAATCATTATTTGCAAAATGTAAAAGGTAACGTTTCATAATAATAATATTTAAACATGTTGCAGAATGATATTTTAAATTCTTCTGAAATATGAAGAGCTGCTTAACTTTTGAGAGCGATTTATAAGCATATAAAAATCATTATTTTCTTTTATTTTATTAACACATCGGCCGTCTCCCATCAAGTCCGGTCTGCCGGTTTCCCTGAATCCCTTCACAAATGTTACCTTGATCATACTCCAACAGCACGTCAAGTCCTAAAAACCATTTGTCTCCATTCGCTCTTATCTAACACGCTCATGCATGCTTGCTGGAAGTCGAAGCCCCTCGCACACAAAACCTCCTTTACCCCCTCCCTCCAAAGTTTTCTAGGCCGACCCCTACCCCGCCTTCCCTCCACTAAAGATTTATACACTCTCGAAATCATTCTATTTCGTTCCATCCTCTCTACTTGTCCAAACCACCTCAACAACCCCTCCTCAGCCCTCTGGATAATAGTTTTGGTAATCCCGTACCTCCTCCTAATTTCTAAACTATGAATTCTCTGCATCATATTCACACCAAACATTGCTCTCAGACATGACATCTCCACTGCCTCCAGCCTTCTCCTTGTTTCAATATTCACCACCCAGTAAGCTAAGTACAGGTCAGCACTCAGGTAAGTACATGTCACCACTCAGCTAAGTACAGGTCACAACTCAGCTAAGTACAGGTCAACACTAACTAAGTACAGGTCAACACTGGGCATGTTTCCTTACCACGCTTGTTTATGTTCACCCATTAGTAATAATGGGTACCTGGAAGTTAGTCGACTGGTGTGGGTCGCATCCTTTGACTAAACTGACCTAATTTGCCTGAAATGCTCTGCATAACAAGCAGCATTCTATATAGTAGTATGTCATTGATGTCAGCAATGCCTGTATACCTTGTACATGTACTTGTAGAAATAAAGCGCGATAACAAATGCCAATCAACCCCCGGGAGGGAAAAATTGAGTAACTTACTCGAGGAATCCTTCACGTTTCATCCACGAAGCTTTATCAATAGCTAAGTGCTAGTGATTTATAAATGGAGGTCAGATCAGAAAGAATACGTCGGCAGTACGTAGCATGCCAGCCAGGAAAGTAGCCACCTATCTCTCCTGCTCAACTAACCCATCAAGTGATAGGTGCAAGAGACACAAGCAGCATTTAAGACACAGCTGAAAAAAGGACAGCCAACCCATAAGCGTTACAGTTATGATAATAAACGGGAATTGCCCTTGAAATGTCAAAAATTAATCAGGGCTGTCAATATATTATCCGTTCTAAGGAACAACATTTCATTTTTGTCCTGTTCGAGGCATTATCCCTAACGATACACATTAGGCTCATAAATCCGGCACTGTAAATACATATATTCTAGGCATATATATTGCATCCAGAAAGTTTCAAAAAAATTGAAATATTTTTATATTTCATAGGCATTCGAGTAATGACTCATTCAGTGTTTTGTAAATTTACCCTTTATGTAACCTCTTTTCGATGCTAAACACAAAATATTGGTATGACGTACGAAAACTAATCTGAATACATCATCCGTTTTATAACATCAATTGAAGGTCGATAGATTCCATTGCATCAGCAATGTCTAAATGATAAACAGAACATGGCGCATTTTTTAGGTGTTTTACTTTTCACTGGCAAACTGAACGAAAATTGCAGCAATGGATAGTCCAATTTACACACTTCATATACATACATACATAAAGACAGTCTCATATATATATATATATATATATATATATATATATATATATATATATATATATATATATATATATATATATATATATATATATATATATATATATATATAATATGTATATATTAATATACATATTAATATGTATATTAATATATACAGAAACTAGGAAAATATATAGAAACTATATATATATATATATATATATATATATATATATATATATATATATATTTTGGAAATTCTCTGGAAATTTTGGAAATTCTCTGGAGATTTTGGAAATTCTCTATAAATTCAGGAAATTTTGGAAATTCTCTGAATTTTGGAATTCTCTGGAAATTTTGGAAATTCTCTGGAAATTTTGGAAAATCTCTGGAAATTTTGGAAATTCTCTGGAAATTTTGGAAATTCTCTGGAAATTTTGGAAATTCTCTGGAAATTTTGGAAATTCTCTAGAAATTTTGGAAATTCTCTGGAAATTTTGGAAAATCTCTGGAAATTTTGGAAATTCTCTGGAAATTTTGGAAATTCTCTGGAAATTTTGGAAATTCTCTGGAAATTTTGGAAAATGCAGCGCCATTTTGGAACCCTCACCTAGCCAAGCATGTAAGGAAACTAGAGAAAGTGCAAGGTTTGCAACAAGACTAGTTCCGGAGCTAAAGGGTATGTCCTACGAGGAGAGGTTAAGGGAAATCGACCTGACGACACTGGAGGACAGGAGAGATAGAGGGGATATGATAACGACATATAAAATACTGAGAGGAAAATATATAGAAAACTATATATATATATATATATATATATATATATATATATATATATATATATATATATATATATAGTTTTCTATATATTTTCCTAGTACCAGACTTTGTCGACCGTACCACACTGGTCCAATACCTTGGCATCCAGCTCACGCTAGACGTTGATCCAAGGCAGCCAGCTTTCAGGCAGGTGGCTTACAGCTTTTCATCTCATCCCCATGTCATCATGTCATGAGGTTCGTAGGTTCGAGTCTCCGTCGGCCAGAGATCAGTGTTTGTGAATATTTCACCTGCTCTTGCGAATTCCTAGCATTGTAAAAATCTCTAGTTGTGTCGATGCATGCAGGGGATGAGATGAAAAGCTGTAAGCCACCTGCCTGAAAGGTGGCTGCCTTGGATCAACGTCTAGCGTGAGCTGGATGCCAAGGTATTGGACCAGTGTGGTACGGTCGGCAAAGCACTGCGTACCTTGTCATGAGGTTCGTAGGTTCGAGTCTCCGTAGGCCAGAGTCTACCTGGAGTCTACCTGGAGAGAATTCCAGGGGTCAACGCCCCCGCGGCCCGGTCTGTGACCAGGCCTCCTGATCAACCAGGCTGTTACTGCTGGCCGCACGCAGTCCAACGTACGAACCACAGCCCGGCTGGTCAGGTACCGACTTTAGGTGCCTGTCCAGTGCCTGCTTGAAGACAGCCAGGGGTTTGTTGGTAATCCCCCTGATGTATGCTGGGAGGCAGTTGAACAATCTTGGGCCCCTGACACTTATTGTGTTGTCCCTCAACGTGCTAGTGGCACCCCTGCTCTTCATTGGGTGGATGCTACATCGCCTGCCGAGTCTTTTGAATCCTTTCATAAATACTACCTTGATCACACTCCAACAGCATGGCAAGTCATAAAATCCATTTGTCTCTACTCGCTCATATCTAACACGTTCACACACGTTTTCTGGAAGTCTAGGCCCCTCGCACACAAAACCTCCTTTACCCCCTCTTTCCAACTTTTCCTAGGCCAACCCCTACCCTGTCTTCCTTCCATTACAGATTTAAACTCTCTCCAAGTCATTCTATTTCGTTCCATCATCTCTAAATATCCGAACCATCTAAACAACCCCTCCTCAGCCATCTGGATAATAGTTTTGGAATCCCGCACCTCCTCCTAATTTCAAAACTACGGATTCTCTGCATTATATTCACACCACACACTGCCCCCAGACACAACATCTCCACTGCCTCCAGCCTTCTCCTTGTTGCAACATTCACCACCCATGTTTCACACCCATATAAGAGCGTTGGTATAACTATACTCTCATACATTCCCCTCTTTGCTTCCATGGACTAAGTTCTTTGTCTTAACAGGCTTCTCAGTACACCACTCACCATTTTCCCCTCATCAATTCTATGATTCACCTCATCTTTCATAAACCCATCCGCTGACACGTCCTCTCCTAAATATCTAAACACATTCACCTCCTCCATACTCTCTCCCTCCAATCTGATATCCAATCTTTCATTACCTAATTTTTTTGGTGTCCTCATCACCTTTCTCTTTCCTTTGTTCACTTTTAATTTCCTTATTTTACATACCCTTACCATATGTCCTGTTTTGACCGAGATTGTCCCTGTTTCAAAGTCCTGTCCCAAAGTCTCGGTTAGTTTGTCATTTTGTCCTGGTAAGAAACGCCGCAAAAATACAAGTAAAATAAAAGCAGATAAATATGAAGAACGGAAATTTAAATACAATTGCTACACTGCGCATGTCTGTACTGGCAGTACTCATCTCAGCCGACAGGTGACTCTGCTGTCAGTCTCAGCACCACGTGTGTCCGTGTCACAAGTGTCTCTAATTGGGCAGTTGCACGTGGTCTCGTTTGGCTTCCTCAGTATAACAGTAACTGTCAATTTATATATGATTTTCATCTTTTCGTTAAGTTTATATTAAATATTTTATATTTTTTTTCAGTCGCAATCCCGAAAGGCCAAGCTGATAGAGTGTACACAATATTTGTCGTAATTTTCTGTTTCTCATGGTGGACGTTCTGACATAAAAGAAACATTTAAAATGTGGAAGACAAAGTTAGCTTGACAGCCGCCGCTAGTTCTTGACAACTTCTGTCGTCCTTGAAAGGCACTGAACCAGTTCATAAAGATTTGTTAACAGCCTCCAAAGAAACAAAGTATGCACTCCATACTGCTGCTCACAGTTAAGCATCAAAACAGCTGATTGTTCATCTAAATTCATCTCGAAGATTTTTGAACCAAAGTTTTTTTGTCTTGCCAGAACGATGTGAGAGGCTCATGTTTTGAATGCTATTACACCAATGATAATTGATGAAATTTATGAAGATTTAATTATACCTGGAGAGGGTTTCGAGGGTCATCGCCACCTGATCAACAAGGCTGTTACCGGTAGCCACACTCAAATCGACGTACGAACCGCAGAAAAGATACAAACTGGTGTGTGTAATCACCTAGTTGTACTCACCCAGTTGTGGTTGCAGGGGTCGATTCACAGCTCCTGGCTACGCCTCTTCGCTAGTCGCTACTAGATCCACTCTCTCCCATTCTCATTAGGTTTATCGAACTCTTCTTGAAGCTATGGTAAGATCCTGCCTCCAATACATCACCCTACAAATTGTTCCACTTCCTGACAACTCTATGGTTGAATACTTCCTAACATCCTTGTGACTTATCCATGTTTTCAACTTCCAGATGTGACCCCTTGTTGTTGTGCTCCATCTCTCAAGCATTCTGTCCTTATCCAATTCCTCTCAGTATTTTATATGTTGTTATCATGTTCTTCTCCCTCCCTCCTATTCCTTCTGTCCTCCAGTGTCGTCAGGTTTATTTCCCTTAACCTCTCTTCGTAGGACATGCCCCATAGCTCCGGGACTATTCTTGTTGCAAATCTTTGGACTTTCTTTAATTTCTTGACGTGTTTAACCAGGCGTGAGTTCCATACTAGTTCTATATATTCCAATATGGGCCTCAAGTACACGGTGTATAGTGTCTTGAATGACTCTTAACTTAGATGTCGAAAATCTGTTCATAGGTTTGGCAGGCGCCCATATGCTGCAGCAGTTATTTGATTGATGTGCGCCTCAAGAGATGTGCTCGGTATGATGCTCACTCTTCTGTCATGTTTTTTACATATGCTAGAAACAGCATCGGACCGAGGACTGACCCTTGTGGAACTCCACTCGACACATGCACCCACTATGACACCTCGTCACGTAACAATACACGTTGTTTCCTTCCTGTTAGGTATTCCCTGATCAACTGCAGTACTTTCCACGTTATTCCTGCTTGTTCCTCTACCTTTCAACAAGTCTCTTGTGTGGTACTGTTTCGAAAACCCTCTTACAGTTCAAGAAAGTACAGTCTAACCATCCCTCTCTCTCCTGTTTTACTTCTGTTACCTTATCATAGAACTCCAGTAGATTTGTGATGCAGGATTTAATTTACCTTGTGCCGTGTTGGTTTTCATGAATGGCCCATTCCTTTCTAGGTGCACCACTACTCTTCTCCTGGTAATCTTTTCCATAACTTTACATACTATACATTTCAGCGACACATCTCTGTAGTTTAGTGCTGCCTGTCTGTCTCCTGTCTTAAAAATTGGGACTACAACTCAGGCAGTTGTTTTAATAGATTTATTGAAGATTATTGTAAGTGGCACTCACAGTGCATCTTCTTCCTCTCTCAGGACCCACGGAGAGATGTAATCTGGGCACACCTCCTTCGAGATATCTAGTTAATTTAGCAGTTTCTTCACCTCGGTTGTGTGAGGTGTGTCCAGCACTTGCTGGTGCACCCTACTCCCTCAGTTTGCTGGAAAACTATCTGTCTCCACTGCGAATACTTCCCAGAATCTTGAGCTGGGCTCCTCACATACTTCCTGGTCGCTTCCTCAGCCTGATCACCTGGTCCTTGACTGTTGTGTTCCTCCTAATGTGGCTTTATAGCAACTTTGGGTCAGGTTTGGCTTTCGATGCTATGCCATTCTCATATTCCTGGTAAGCCTCTGTCCTTATCCATAAATATTAATTTCAGGATCTTTGGCTCAGCAATTGTTTTCCCAAATCCTTTGCCTTCTATACTTTTTCCAAGCTCAAGCACACTTCGCTTTCGCCTCTCCACACCTCCAGGTAAACCATGGGCTCACTCTGGTTTTTCCATTGTTTCTGTTGCCCCTTGCCACGAACTTCTCCTCTGCCTCCCTGCACTTTGCAGTCATGTGTCCCATCATTTCATTTACTGTCTTTCCCTCTAGCTCTCTTAACTACAGCACCTTATCCAGGAATTGCCTCATGCATGAGGCATGTTGGTACACGAAGCTTTCCAGCACCACCTCCAGCATCTTGGCTTCCCACATCTCCTGTCCCCCATGTAGCTCCAGATTTTCCCAGTTTATCTTCTTGTGGTTGAAATTCCACATGATAAGTAACTTTGCCCTACTCACATGGGCCCTTCTGGCCACCCCGGCTAGCGTGGCCGCCATCGTTTTGTTACTCTCATTGTATTCTTGTCTTTGTCTCCTGCTGTTCGGTGGCAGGTTGTACATTACTGCTATCATCACTTTTGGACCCCCGGTTAGAGGTGTTCCTACTATGTAGTCATCCACTTCACCTCTGACTAGTCTTCCCATCTCCTCAAAACTCCATTGGTTTTTGATGAGCAGTGCAACTCCTCCTTCCCCTCTGTTCTCCCTGTCTCTCCTCAGAATTTGATATCGAGATGGGAAGATCGCATCTGTTATCACCCCCGTGAGCTTTGTCTCTCTGAGTGCTGTGATGTCCGGGATGCCATAGTGATTCTTTTCTACCACTATTAACTCCTATTTGTTATTCCACCTGTTTTGGTATATGATACCTTCAGCTTCCTTTTCATAACTGCATTCACGGGGGTGGGAGGGGTTGGAACAGGCTGAGGGTGTGGTAGACAGGGCTGGGCATTATAGTAAGCTGGTAATGTGATGGTATTAGTACTGGAGTGGGTGGGGACTGTGGGTGTGGAGTGTGGTTTGCATCTAGATATTGTGTTTGGTTGGTGTAAGTTGGTAGGGTTGAGGGGATGCTGTTGGTGGTTCTGTGGGCAATTGTGTATGTTGTTCCTCCCAAGGCTGCGCTCCTCTGTCTGTCGGTATCTTCTCTGTCTTTCCTTCCTGTCTCTGGTGCCTTCTTACTTTCTCACTCAGTTGTTCCCATTATTTTTTGTGTTCTGTCGTTGTCGAGGTACACTCTGCAGGATTTGGTTTCATACAATTTCTGTCTTGAAAGTTAATTTGATTGGGCGGTTCTTTCCCCTCGAGAACCACCCCGGTCTCTGAAAATTTGTCAGTTGGTTCATGTCCTCTCCTGTTACTGCAATAATGCTCTAAATCTATTTTAAGAACCTAAAAAAGAAGGAACACTGCAGCAAGCCTACTGGCCCATGCGAGGCAAGTCCAATTCTTCCTCCAGCTTAAGCGAATGCCTTGACCTAGTCAGGTCAGTCAGATTCACTTAAGGAAGGAGCACGGCATCTGACCTAGTAACACAAGCTAGTCAGGTCCAATTCACACCCATCCACACCCACTCATGTATTTATCTAACCTATTTTAAAACTACACAACGTCTTAGCTTCTATGACGGTACTCGGGAGTTTGTTCCACTCATCCATAACTCTATTACCAAACGAGTGCTTTCCTATATCCTTCCAGAATCTGATTTTTTCCAATTTAAAACCATTGCTGTGAGTCCTGTCTTAGCTAGATATCATATCCCCCCTAATTCTACGCCTTTCTAGATAGTGCGGATTCAGGGCCCTCAGTCTGTCCTCATAGGGAAGATTTCTGATGCATGGGATCAACTTTGTCATCCTCCTCTGTACGTTTTCCAGTGCATTTATATCCATTCTGTAATACGGTGACCAAAACTGTGCAGCATAATCTAAATGAGGCCTAACCAAGGATATATAGAGTTGAAGAACAACCTGAGGACTTCTATTATTTATACTTCTTGATATGAAGCCAAGGATTCTGTTAGCTTTATTGCAAACATTTATGCACTGTTGTCTTGGTTTCAGATTACTGCTAACCAGAACTCCTAAATCCTTTTCCAGCTGTCATGGTGACCTGATATCATTTCCTCGAGGAGCTTGTTTACTATTTCCCCTCCTTCAGTCCCCTCACTGTCTTCTGATGTTCCTGCACCCAGCAACTTCCTCCTATCAGTCCTCACCTCTATATTCAGCTTCAGTACTTCCAATTCATCCACCAGGCTCTGCTCTTTTGCCTCAGCAGCAACAGCTCAGAATTCCCACTTCTTGATCTTAGTAGATATCTTCTCCATTGAGAAGATATCTACAGACAGCTTAGTTTGTTTCCCACTCTCATTCTATTTTGCTCTTGATCCTTTCTGCCAATGGATCTTTATCATTGCAGCCATCTCCAGTACCCTTGCCTTTTCGTCCTACCATTTTTTTATTTTGGGGCTTAGTGCGAGTGTGGTAATGTTCGAGTGTGTGTGTGTGTGTGTGTGTGTGTGTGTGTGTGTGTGTGTGTGTGTGTGTGTGTGTGTGTGTGTACTCACCTGATTGTGGTTGCATGAGTCAGTGATAGCTCCTGGCCCTGCCTCTTCACTGGTCGATACTAGGTCCACTCCTCCTGCTCCATGAACTTTATCATACCACTTCTTAAAGCTGTGTGTTGATCCTGCCTCCACTACATCACTTCCCAGATAGTTCGACTTCACCTCTGACTAGTCTTCCCATCTCCTCAAAACTCCATTGGTTTTTGATGAGCAGTGCAACTCCTCCTTCCCCTCTGTTCTCCCTGTCTCTCCTCAGAATTTGATATCGAGATGGGAAGATCGCATCTGTTATCACCCCCGTGAGCTTTGTCTCTCTGAGTGCTGTGATGTCCGGGATGCCATAGTGATTCTTTTCTACCACTATTAACTCCTATTTGTTATTCCACCTGTTTTGGTATATGATACCTTCAGCTTCCTTTTCATAACTGCATTCACGGGGGTGGGAGGGGTTGGAACAGGCTGAGGGTGTGGTAGACAGGGCTGGGCATTATAGTAAGCTGGTAATGTGATGGTATTAGTACTGGAGTGGGTGGGGACTGTGGGTGTGGAGTGTGGTTTGCATCTAGATATGTGTTTGGTTGGTGTAAGTTGGTAGGGTTGAGGGATGCTGTTGGTGGTTCTGTGGGCAATTGTGTATGTTGTTCCTCCCAAGGCTGCGCTCCTCTGTCTGTCAGTATCTTCTCTGTCTTTCCTTCCTGTCTCTGGTGCCTTCTTCTTTCTCACTCAGTTGTTCCCATTATTTTTTGTGTTCTGTCGTTGTCGAGGTACACTCTGCAGGATTTGGTTTCATACAATTTCTGTCTTGAAAGTTAATTTGATTGGGCGGTTCTTTCCCCTCGAGAACCACCCCGGTCTCTGAAAATTTGTCAGTTGGTTCATGTCCTCTCCTGTTACTGCAATAATGCTCTAAATCTATTTTAAGAACCTAAAAAAGAAGGAACACTGCAGCAAGCCTACTGGCCCATGCGAGGCAAGTCCAATTCTTCCTCCAGCTTAAGCGAATGCCTTGACCTAGTCAGGTCAGTCAGATTCACTTAAGGAAGGAGCACGGCATCTGACCTAGTAACACAAGCTAGTCAGGTCCAATTCACACCCATCCACACCCACTCATGTATTTATCTAACCTATTTTTAAAACTACACAACGTCTTAGCTTCTATGACGGTACTCGGGAGTTTGTTCCACTCATCCATAACTCTATTACCAAACGAGTGCTTTCCTATATCCTTCCAGAATCTGATTTTTTCCAATTTAAAACCATTGCTGTGAGTCCTGTCTTAGCTAGATATCATATCCCCCCTAATTCTACGCCTTTCTAGATAGTGCGGATTCAGGGCCCTCAGTCTGTCCTCATAGGGAAGATTTCTGATGCATGGGATCAACTTTGTCATCCTCCTCTGTACGTTTTCCAGTGCATTTATATCCATTCTGTAATACGGTGACCAAAACTGTGCAGCATAATCTAAATGAGGCCTAACCAAGGATATATAGAGTTGAAGAACAACCTGAGGACTTCTATTATTTATACTTCTTGATATGAAGCCAAGGATTCTGTTAGCTTTATTGCAAACATTTATGCACTGTTGTCTTGGTTTCAGATTACTGCTAACCAGAACTCCTAAATCCTTTTCCAGCTGTCATGGTGACCTGATATCATTTCCTCGAGGAGCTTGTTTACTATTTCCCCTCCTTCAGTCCCCTCACTGTCTTCTGATGTTCCTGCACCCAGCAACTTCCTCCTATCAGTCCTCACCTCTATATTCAGCTTCAGTACTTCCAATTCATCCACCAGGCTCTGCTCTTTTGCCTCAGCAGCAACAGCTCAGAATTCCCACTTCTTGATCTTAGTAGATATCTTCTCCA
This sequence comes from Cherax destructor, assembly GCA_009830355.1. NCBI lineage: Eukaryota > Metazoa > Arthropoda > Malacostraca > Decapoda > Parastacidae > Cherax > Cherax destructor. Next base: position 31,844 of record WNWK01009471.1, read on the forward strand.
TTGAGAAGATATCTACAGACAGCTTAGTTTGTTTCCCACTCTCATTCTATTTTGCTCTTGATCCTTTCTGCCAATGGATCTTTATCATTGCAGCCATCTCCAGTACCCTTGCCTTTTCGTCCTACCATTTTTTTATTTTGGGGCTTAGTGCGAGTGTGGTAATGTTCGAGTGTGTGTGTGTGTGTGTGTGTGTGTGTGTGTGTGTGTGTGTGTGTGTGTGTGTGTGTGTGTGTGTGTGTACTCACCTGATTGTGGTTGCATGAGTCGAGTGATAGCTCCTGGCCCTGCCTCTTCACTGGTCGATACTAGGTCCACTCCTCCTGCTCCATGAACTTTATCATACCACTTCTTAAAGCTGTGTGTTGATCCTGCCTCCACTACATCACTTCCCAGATAGTTCGACTTCCTAGCACCTCTATTATTGAAGAAGTACTTCCTAACATCCCTGTGACTCATCTGAGTTTTTCAGCTTCTAGTTACGACCCCTTGTTCTTGCGTCACATCTCTGAAACATCCTGCCCCTATCCACCTTGTCAATTCCTCTCAATATTTTATATGTTGTTATCATGTCGTCCCTATCCCTCTTGTCCTCCAATATTGTCAGGATGAGTACCCTTAACTTCTCGTCATAGGGCAAAACCCCCAGCTCTGGTACTAGTCTTGTTTCAAACCTTTGCAATTTCTCTAATTTCTTGAAGTGTTTGACCAGGTGTGGGTTCCAATCTGGTATTGCATACTCCAATATGGGCCCGACGCCCGTATACTGCAGGAGGTATTTGGTTGATATGCGCCTCAGGAGATTTCCTTCAGTGAGTTTTGCAGCCTCTTACCTTGGGTGTATAAGTGTGGGTCTATGTGTGTGGGTCTATGTGAGTGTAAGAGTTTGTGAAAATGAGTTAGTATGAAAGTTTGTGGAAAGGAGTGAGACTGTGTGAGGGTGAGTGAAAGAATGTGAATATGTGTGTGTGTGTGTGTTTGTGTGTGTGAGCATGTGCATGTCGCTTAAACACAGCTGCTCTTTACCTGACGCTGATCCAAGAACCTCCTACTAGCCTTGTATTTTATATGCTTATCTTTCTTGCTAATGACTCGAGTCTAATAGACACATGTTTCCCAGCCCTGACTTCTGTTTTAAGGTTCCAGTTACTGTTCGTTACTGAGCACTTTTTAGCCTATTCCTTATTCACACTAATAAAGAGTGGAGCCTTCACGTTACAGCTGGCAGTACCTGGAACCCACACCTCACTCCCCTACCCCTCATAGGTCAATACTTGTGTACTTCCTGTTGATCATCCAACTCGTTGTGGTGTCGTCCTGGCATCATACCTCCACCTGTTTTTTAGCTATATTTAATTTATTGCTATTTACTGTGATTCTTTCATCATTCACACGCAGACTTGCACTTTATTCTCTTCTTTGTTTGTGGTCACACCTTATGATCACACGTGGCAACACAGCCTACACCACACTAGGCCTGCTGTCTCCCTCTTCTGACACTAATATCATTTTCAAGTTTCTTATAAAACTGTGGCTCTCACCTCCCTTCCCTGACTTAAGGCACCTTGTAGTTCACTTCAGGGGTTCTTCACTGACTCGTTCAATGATCTCTGCAATATCCTGCCATAAAACAATAATATTCAGTGAGCACTGATGTTGATGTTACTCCCGCCCGCGCCGTGTGTGTGTGCTCACCTAGTTGTGGTTGCAGAGGTCGATTCATAGCTCCTGGCTTCGGGTGTGTGTGTGTGTGTGTGTGGACAGGCTGCTTGAGTATCCTGTGCTACAATATATTAGTGGTGTAAGACTCCTGATTTGAAAACCAACCTTTGAATTTCATTCAAAAATGTGCTCACTAGATTTCCCTCTCCAGAATCTCGGTTTTAATAAATTTATATTTTGTGAGTCAGTATTAACCATATTAGAGCATTGGATTTTTTCTGAAAATTATCTCTTTCTAAATAACAAAAAAGGCACAATACCGTGACTGGAACAATACACACACAACCCGCACATATAAAAGGGAGGAGCTTACGACGACGTTTCGGCCCGACTTGGACCATTTACAAAGTCAGTGTGACTTTGTAAATGGTCTAAGTCGGGCCGAAACGTCGTCGTAAGCTCCTCCCTTTTATATGTGCGGGTTGTGTGTGTATTATCTCTTTCTATTACTGACATCTGAATCTGGTCTCTCTTTTCATCATTCTTATTAAAAGAAATTAAAAAAAAAAATTAAATGATTCTTAAAGAAATATTGTTATTCTCACTTATAAAATGGGTTCAAGTGATGTCTTAATTAAAATTATCAAATGCGTTAGTGGAAATATGACGTTATGGAATGTTTGGTTGTTGTGGTTATTGGGTACGAGGGATTCAATTCTCGGTCAGCATAGCTTTCGAAATACATCTAACTCCCATATAAATTTTCGTAGAAGTGGAGTGAGCCTGAGAAAGTAGAGGGGAGTAAGAGAGCCTTCTGTCTTATTATCCAGATTTTAAAATAATAATAATAATATTAATCTTTGCTTATACAACTTATACAGACCTAGCTGACATCAATGACTATCTGTGACATCACTGACTATTTGTCCGTATAACAGCTTCAGCATGACAAATAGTAATTTACCTTTTCAAAGCATGCAAAATGCGAGGCAGAAGTAGCATATTTCACTCAACCAACAGTTGCTATGGTGGACTTCATGGTGGAAACTCGTCCCTTATAAAACAAGGTTAGTCTCCCCCTCCCTGCTACAGACAAATTGGATTCCAAACTGTAACTGCGTACTAACGTGGCAATAAATGCATTTGCTCTTCCCTGCCAACATAATTCTTGGTTGAGTAGGGAATTTTCCTGATTTATATCCCCATCTTACAGCACCATCAGCAAGGCATGAGTGAGTTTCGATTTCTGTTTGTGTATTCACTTATTTATGGTTGCATGGGTCGATTCGTAGCTCCTGGCCTGTGTGTGTGTTTGTTTGTGTGTGTGTGTGTGTGTGTGTTTGTGCACTCACCTCTTTGTGGTTGCAGGGGTTTATTCACAGCTCCTGCCCCCGCCTCTTCGCTAGTCGCTACTAGGTCAATTCTCTTCCTGCTGTAAGAGCCATATCGTACCTCTTCTTAAGGCTATGTACGGATCCTATCTCCACTACTTCATTCTCCAGATTGCTCCACTTCCTGACAACGCTTAGGCTGAAGAAATACTTCCTAACATTCCTGTGACTCATCTGGGTTTTTAGGATCCAGTTGTGTCCTCTTCTTTCTGTGTCCCATCTCTGAAACATTCTGGCTCTGTCGAACCTTGTCAATTTCTCTCAGTATTTTATATGTCGCTATCATGTTATCCCTATCTCTCCTGTCCTCCAGTGTCCTCAGGTCGATTTGCCTTAATCTCTCCTCGGAGGACATACCCCTTAACTCTGGAACTAGTCTTGTTGCAAACCTTTGCACTTTATGTAATTTCTAGACGTGCTTGATCAGGAGTGGGTTCCATACTGGTGCTGCATACTCCAATATGGGTCTGACATATACGGTGTACAGAGTCTTGAACGATTCCTTACTATGGTGTCGAAACGCTATTCTTAGGTTTGCCAGGCGCCTATTTGCTGCTGCAGTTATTTGGTTGATGTGCGCCTCAGATGTCTTCGGTATTATGCTCACACTATGATCCTTTTCCTTGAGTGAGGTTTGCAGTATTTGGCCACCCTAGCCTGTACTCTGTCCGCGGTCTTCTTTGACCTTCCCCAGTCTTCATGACTTTGCACTTTGTGGGGTTAAAACTCCAGGAACCAGTTGTTGGACCAGGTCTGCAGCCTGTCCAGATCCCTTTGTAGTTCTACCTGATCCTCATCCACTTGAATTCTCCGCATTAGCTTCACGTCGTCTGCAAACAGGAACACCTCTAAATCTATTAATTCCGTTATGTTATTCACATATACCAGAAACAGCACTGGTCCTAGGACTTACCCTTGTGGAACTTCGCTCGTTACAGGCGCCCATTCTGACACCGTCCCATACCATCACTCCTTGTTTCCTTCCTGTCAGGTATTCTCTCATACATTGCAGTGCCTTTCCCGTTATTCCAACCTGCTCCACTAGCTGTTTTACTAATCTTTTGGCGGAATTGTGTCGAAAGCCTTCTTACAGTCCAAGAAAATGCAGTCTAACCACCCGTCTCTCTCCAGCCTTATTTCTGTCACCTTGTCGTAAAACTCCAGAAGGTCTGTGACACAGGATTTCCCCTAACTGAAACCGTGCTGGTTATCGTGTATAATGATAAGCTTCTCCATAACTCTTTATACTGTAAATGTTAGTGACACTGTTCTGTTCTATATATCCTTGGTTAGGCCTCATCTAGATTATGCTGCACAGTTTTGGTCACCATATTACAGAATGGATATAAATGCTCTGGAAAACGTACAAAGGAGGATGACTAAGTTGATCCCATGTATCAGAAATCTTGCCTATGAGGATAGACTGAGGGCCCTGAATCTGCACTCTCTAGAAAGCGTAGAATTAGGGGGGATATGATTGAGGTGTATAAATGGAAAACAGGAATAAATAAAGGGGATGTAAATAGCGTGCTAAAAATATCTAGTATTGACAGGACACGCAGCAATGGCTTTAAGTTGGATAAATTCAGATTCAGGAAGGATATAGGAAAGCATTGGTTTGGTAATAGAGTTGTCGATGAGTGGAACAAACTCCCGATTACAGTTATAGAGGCTAAAACGTTGTGTAGTTTTAAAAATAGGCTAGATAAATATATGAGTGGGTTCGGGTGGGTGTGAATTGGTCCTGACTAGCTTGTGCTACTAGGTCAGATGCCGTAATCCTTCCTTAAGTGAATGTGACCTGACCTGGCTGGGTCGGGGCATTGGCTTAAGCCGGTGGGAGACTTGGACCTGCCTCGCATGGGCCAGTAGGCCTGCTGCAGTGTTCCTTCTTTCTTATGTTCTTATGTTCTTATGTCTCTCTCCTTTCTTAAAGATTGGGACTACATTTGCTGTCTTCAACACCTCAGGTATCCCTGTATCAATAGATATGTTGAAGATTGTTGTTAGTGGTACACACAGTGCCTCTCCTCCCTCACTCAAGACCCACGGAGAGATATCCGGTCCCACAGCCTTTGAGGTATCTAGTTCACTGAGAAAAATTTAAAATAATCAAAACATTAATCCTATTGAAGAAAAATTAAAAAAGAAATGCATAAATAATTCGTGAGTCAAAGCTAATATAGATACAGATGGTGTTGTGCTGATGTTGTAAACAGCTTTGCTGTCTGTGGGGACTCCCACACCGTTGTTGATGAAGAGGGGGATGGGGGGTCTTAGTTGGTTGGGACTAACCAACGACGGTTTCCATGAATATATAATGCAGAGGAGAGGTGGACTGATCCTCTGACCACTTCCCCACTGTTGATAACAGAAAGTAGCCAGTCAAGACACTATGACCGCTGGCAGTATGTTGCATAGCTGGCACGAGTGGTCTGCTATAGATGGCAGGGTGGGGTAGGATCCAGGAAAGTATCTCAATTTTGTGAAGTCTCGCTAATCACTTGATTAATACTCTGCCAAACAGTCTCACCTGCGACGGATGACCCTAGCCGCCAGTCAGGGCTAAAAGAAGAAACAACAGTTACCCACCACTCGATTAATCACTCTCACGATAGGCATATGGCCTTTAAAAGAAATGGTGAGTATGAAAAATGATCTACTTGAAATTCAAATCAAGGCAGTGGCGGAATAATTTAAGTTCAAAACACAAAATAAGAGTGAAGCTCTTAAGACAAACAAAATGAATTTAGACAGGAGCAGTGGCGAATACTTACAGATGTGTTGGGAGCTGCTAGATTATCCACAGGTCCGAGACACACACGTCACCTTCCACCGGGTGTAGATAGGGGGAGGGGGATAGCGAGAGCTAGACACTCACCCAACCTGAACAAGCAGACTGCCCAACAAACTACCATCACCATACAATCTTACTTTCACTACTCCTATCTATTGAACTTTTCCCTCACACTCCACTGAAAATACTTCCTTAAATTTCGTGTTTAGGTCTTCACATACTTCTTTCTCGTTTCTTGTGATCTTCCCTCCTTCCTTCCTCAGCCTGAATACCTGGTCCTTGATTGCTATTTTCTTCTTGATGTGGCTGTACAACAGCTTTGGCTTCTGATGCTTTGTCATTCTCATATCGCCGCTGGGCCTCCCTCCTTATCCATGCATACCTCCTTATTTTCCTGGGTCCTTTGTCTTCTATACTTTTTCCATTCTCTTGCTCACTTAGTTTTGGCCTTTCTACACCTTTGGGTGCACCGATGGCTCGTTCTGGTCTTCTCATTGTTTCTGTTACCCTTGGATTAGAACCTCTCCTCTGCCTCTTTCACGTAGTCCAACATTTCATTCACTTTCCCCCCACAAAGTTCATCCTCTCCAGAGAGGAGAGGATGAACCACATCCTCTCCTCTCTCTCGCCAGTGTGACCTACACCGACGCCATATTTCACCTATGAAGCAAGAGGAAACTCAAGTTAGGGAACTTTTTGATAGCACCTTGTATATATATACGTGTGGTATATGTGTGTAAGCACTTGAGATGATAACACTCAGGTTTTATTTCCTATTTTCACTGTGGTACTTTTTCATATTTGCGGACAAGCATTTTATAGTGATTTCGCACAAGTGTACTCATCTATTTGTGGTTGCAGGGATCGAGTCATAGCTTCTGGCCCCACCTCTTCACTGATCGCTACTAGGTCCTCTCTCTCCCTGCTCCATGAGCTTTATCATACCTCATCTTAAAACTATGTATGGTTCCTGCCTCCACTACGTCACTTGCCAGACTATTCCACTTCCTGACACCTCTATGACTAAATACTTCCTAACATCCCTCCGACATATCTGAGTCTTCAACTTCCCATTGTGACCCAGTATTTCTGTGTCCCATTTCAGAAACATCCTGTTTCTGTCCACCTTGTCAATTCCTCGCAGTATTTTGTATGTCGTTATCATGTCTCCCTAACCCTCCTGTCCTCCAGCGTCGTCAGACCGATTTCCTTTAACCTTCCTTCGTAGTACTTTCCCCTTAGCTCTGGGACTAGTCTCGTTGCAAACCTATGCATTTTCTCTAATTTCTTGACGTGCTTGACCAGGTGTGGGTTCCAAACTGGTGCTGCATACTCCAATATGTGCTTTACGTTCACGGAGTACAGAGTCTTGAACGATTCCTTACTGAGGTATCGGAACGCTATTCTTAGGTTTGCCAGGCGCCCAAATGCTGCAGCAGTTATCTGGTTGATGTGCGCCTCAGGAGATGTGCTGGGTATTATACTCGCCCCAAGATCTTTTTTCTTGAGTGAGGTTTGCAGTTTTTGCCCACCTAGCCTATACTCTCTCTACGGTCTTCTTTGCCCTTCCCCAATCTTCATGACTTTGCATTTGACGGGGTTAAATTCGAGGAGCCAGTTGCTGGACAATCCTTGCAGCCTGTGCAGATCCCTTTGCAGTTTTGCCTGATCCTCATCCGATTTAATTCTCCTCATTAACTTCACATCATCTGCAAACAAGGACATTTGTGTGTGTGTTAGTTACCATTTTGTCCTAGGCACATGTCGATTAGACACTAGGCCTGTTGTATATATGTGTGTGTGTGTGTGTGTACGAAACACTTCGAAATGTTTCGGCCCCGCCGGGAATTGAACCCGGGCCCTCCGTGCGTGAAGCAAGAGCGCTAGCCACCATGCCATCGGTGTGTGTGTGTGTGTGTATGTGTGTGTGTATGTTCGTGTGTATGTGTATGTATGGACAGTCTGTGTGTGTGTATGTGCGTGTGTATGTATGTATATACAATGAAATATCGAAAAGAGCAGTATTCGAACCTACGTTGTTTCTCCTGTTACTGCGAGATGCAGTTATATAGTATCGCCCGTGAAGACAGAACATACAGGAGGAGAATCAAACAGCTGGAGACTCTGCGTGAGGCTCACTGGTGTGCCTAGCATTAAGAAGAAACATGGCGTGTCAATAATGTTTGAAAAGTTGTACGCTTCTTAAATGAGATTTGTTAATTCTTATGTATTTTCATGACCTGAATCCAAATGTCACCTTGAAAAATGCTTATTGGCTGTGGGTTTAAAGATACGAGACATATAATATTTTGTTATTTAATTATAACGTACAATATGTGTCAGTATGTTTCAAACTCTAATCCGTACCTACTCTCTGCCTTTTTGCTTGACGCTTATAGTGGGCTGAAGAATCATCTCTTGCCAATGTCAATTTTCCCTGGTACCATACTTCCATGGTTGAAATATCTTGGTGAAACCTTTCACCATGTTCGTCACTAACTGCCCAACAGTTCACTGGAAAAAAGTAAATGTGAGTCCAAAAACTGGATTTTAAGTGACATGTTACATTCCATGTTCTTGTAAGCCTTGATGAGGTTTTCCACCAATTCTTCATAGTTGCCTTCCCTTCTGTTTCCTTAGAAATCCCTTCGCCACTAACTTGAATGCTTCCCAAGCAGCTTTCTCCTCCCCATGAAGGTCTGATTCAAAGTCACCATCTTTAAGAAGCTCTTGAATCTGAGGACCATTGAAGACTCCCTCTCTTATCTTAGCGTCGCTCAGTGAGGAAATTTTGATGTTAAATACTTGAATCCCTGACCGGATTTGTCAATAGTTTTTACAAAGTTTTTCATGAGCCCAAGTTTTATGTGTAGTGGTGGTAGTAAAATTTTGTTTGGTTCAATGAGATGTGGATGTTGAACATTGTTCATCCCAGACTCCAATGATTAACGAGGTGGCCAGTCTCTCCTGATGTAGTGGGAACCTCTTGCACGACTGTCCCATCACATAGAAAGCAGCAGTACTTGGTGTATCCGCCCTGCAAGCCCATCACAAGAACAACAACCTTTAAGTCACCACAGAGCTGCCATTGATGTTCATCATATTTCATGCATTGCAACATAAGCTTTATATTCTCACAAGTTTCTTTTCATATGATGCCGTTATGCAGCAAGACAACTTTCAGACTCATTTTTGATGAATCTATGGACAGCCTACAGTGACTGGGTTCGTAGTCGATGCCAAGAGCTTCCATCACACCATTAATATTGTTGCAAGCCACTAAATCACCTTCCATTACGAAGAAATCGCTGAACTGCTGCTGACGGTCACGATTTTTTGAAATCTTCACATATATTGAAAAGTAGAGCTAACAAACAATTTTAACAATTATATTCATTATCAGTGACCTAAAATTAGTTGGAAGAATTTTGGTTGTTGACCAGTGAATTATTGGGTATCTGTAGCTGAGTGGCTTAAGACTTCAGACTGGGAGATAAGCCACGTTCATGGACAGTTACCAACATAGAATATACAATATAGGGAGTGGTAGGAGAAGAAAATATTCAAATACACCATATTATTTTTTTTTATTAACACATCGGCGGATTCCCACCAAGGCAGGGTGGCCCGAAAAAGAAAAACTTTCATCATCATTCACTCCATCACTGTCTTGCCAGAGGGGTGCTTTACACTACAGTTATAAAACTGCAACATTAACACCCCTCCTTCAGAGTGCCGGCACTGTACTTCCCATCTCCAGAACTCAAGTCCGGCCTGCCGGTTTCCCTGAATCCCTTCATAAATGTTACTTTGCTCACACTCCAACAGCACGTCAAGTATTAAAAACCATATGCCTCCATTCACTCCTATCAAATACGCTCACACATGCTTGCTGGAAGTCCAAGCCCTCGCACACAAAACTTCCTTTACCCCTCCTCCAACCTTTCCTAGGCCGACCCCTACCCCGCCTTCCCTCCACTACAGATTTATACACTCTCGAAGTCACTCTGTCTCGTTCCATTCTCTCTACATGTCCAAACCACCTCAACAACCCCTCCTCAGCTCTCTGGACAATCGTTTTGGTAATCCCGCACCTCCTCCTAATTTCCAAACTCCGAATTCTCTGCATTATATTCACACCACATTGACCTCAGACATGACATCTCCACTGCCTCCAGCCTTCTCCTCGTTGCAACATTCATCACCCATGCTTCACACCCATATAAGAGCGTTGGTATAACTATACTCTCATACATTCCCTCTTTACTTCCATGGATAAGGTTCTTTGTCTCCACAGACTCCGAAGTGCTCCAATCACCCTTTTCCCTCATCAATTCTATGATTCACCTCATCCTTCATAGACCCATCCGCCGACATGTCCACTCCCAAATATCTGAATACATTCACCTCCTCCATACTCTCTCCCTCCAATCTGATATCCAATCTTTCGTCACCTATTCTTTTTGTTATCCTCATCACCTTACTCTTTCCTATATTCACTTTCAATTTTCTTCTTTTACACACCCTACCAAATTCATCCACCAACCTCTGCAACTTCTCTTCAGAATCTCCCAAAGCACAGTGTCATCAGCAAAAAGCAACTGTGACAACTCCCACTTTGTATTTGCTTCTTTATCTTTTAGCCCAACACCTCTTGCCAAGACCCTCGCATTCACTTCTCTTACAACCCCATCTATAAATATATTGAACAACCACGGTGACATCACACATCCTTGTCTAAGGCCCACGTTTACTGGGAAATAGTCCCCTTCCCTCCTACACCTCTAACCTGAGCCTCACTATCCTCATAAAAACTCTTCACTGCTTTCAGTAACCTTCCTCCTATTCCATATACCTGCATCATCTGCCACATTGCCCCCTATCTACCCTATCATACGCCTTTTCCAAATCCATAAATGCCACAAAACATCTTTACCCTTATCCAAATACTGTTCACCTATATGTTTCACTGTAAACACTTGGTCTACACACCCCTACCTTTCCTAAAGCCCCTTGTTCATCCGCTATCCTGCTTTCTGTCTTACTCTTAATTCTTTCAATAATAACTCTACCATACACTTTACCAGGTACACTCAACAGACTTATTCCCCTATAATTTTTGCACTCTCTTTTGTCCCTTTGCCTTTATACAAAGGAACAATACACGCTCTCTGCCAATCCCTAGGTACCTTACCCTCTTCCATACATTTATTAAATAATAGCACTAACCACTCCAAAACTATATCCCCACCTGCTTTTAACATTTCTATCTTTATCCCATCAATCCCAGCTGCCTTACCCCTTTCATTCCACCCACTGCCTCACGAACTTCCCTACACCCACAACTGGCTCTTCCACACTCCTACAAGATGTTATTCCTCCTTGCCCTACACACGAAATCACAGCTTCCTGTCTTCATCAACATTTAACAACTCCTCAAAATATTCTCTCCATCTTCCCGATACCTCTAACTCTCCATTTAATAACTCTCCTCTCCTATTTTTAACTGTCAAATCCATTTGTTCTCTAGGCTTCCTCAACTTATTAATCTCATTCCAAAACTTTTTCTTATTTTCAACAAAATTTGCTGATAACATCTCACCCACTCTCTCATCTGCTCTATTTTTACATTGCTTCACCACTCTTTAACCTCTCTTTTTCTCTCCATATACTCTTCCCTCCTTGCATCACTTCTACTTTCTAAAAACCTCTCATATGCTAACTTTTTCTCCCTTACTACTCTCTTTACATCATCATTCCACCAATCGCTCCTCTTCCCTCCCGCACCCACTCGCCTGTAACCACAAACTTCTGCTGAACACTCTAACACTACATTTTTAAATCTACCCCATACATCTTCGACCCCATTGCCTACACTCTCACTAGCCCATCTATCCTCCAATAGTTGTTTATATCTTACCCTAACTGCCTCCTCTTTTAGTTTATAGACCTTCACCTCCCTCTTACTTACTGATTCTATTTTCCTTGTATCCCATCTACCTTTTACTCCCACTGTAGCTATAACTAAAAAGTGATCTGATATATCTGTGGCCCTCTATAAACATGTACATCCTGAAGTCTACTCAACAGTCTTTTATCCACCAATACATAGTCCAACAAACTACTGTCATTACGCCCTACATCATATCTTGTATACTTATTTATCCTCTTTTTCTTAAAATATGTATTACCTATAACTAAACCCTTTTCTATACAAAGTTCAATCAAAGGGCTCCCATTATCATTTACACCTGGCACCCCAAACTTACCTACTACACCCTCTCTGCATGTTTCTCCCACTTTAGCATTTAGGTCCCCTACCACAATTACTCTCTCATTTGGATCAAAAATTCCTATACATTCGCTTAACATCTCCCAAAATTTCTCTCTCTCCTCTACACTCCTCTCTTCTCCAGGTGCATACACGCTTATTATGACCCACTTTTCGCATCCGACCCTTATTTTAATCCACATAATCCTGAAACTCGCCTACCCCCTTCAGCTTTGTTTCGCTTAGGGCCAGGACATCCAACTTCTTTTCATTCATAACATCGGCAATCATCTCTTTCTTATCATCCGCACTACATCCACGCACATTCAGACAACCCAGTTTTATAAAGTTTTTCTTCTTCTCTTTTTTAGTAGATTTGTACAGGAGAAGGGGTTACTAGCCCATTGCTCCCGGCATCTTAGTCGCCTCATACGACACGCATTGCTTACGGAGGAAAGATTCTTTTCCACTTCCCCATGGACAATAGAGAGAAAAAAAAAAAACAAGAGCTATTAAGAAAAAGAAGAAAAACCTAGATGTGTGTATGTATATATATGCATGTGTATGCCAGTGTAGTGTGACCCATATATATATATATATATATATATATATATATATATATATATATATATATATATATATATATATATATATATATATATATAGTCGTGCCGATTAGGTAAAACTGGTCAATTAGCAAGAACTCATCTAAAATTAAGACCTTTCTAAAATTTTCTCTTATACGTTTAAAGATATTTTTTTTTTCATTTATGTTAATGTAAGAATTTATAATTTTGTACCAAGAGAAACTTTGAAAACCTACCTAACCTTATTACAACAAGCGCAATTTAATTTAGCCTAACCCAACTAAATATATTTTAGATACGTTAACATTAATTTAATAATAAACACACACAATGAAATATATTTTTTTCGTTATGTTCAGAATGATTTTGGCGAAATTATTGCATACACAAATTTTCACTTGTCTTATATGGCAAGAAGAGCATTGCTATTTAAGCCAAAATCGCAAGTTTTACCTAATCGGCACGACATGGCTTGATTGATAAAGCTCATGGCTTGATTGATAAAGCTCATGGCTTGATTGATAAAGTCCTAAGCTCACACACGGAGTTGTGAGGATTAATCCAGGCACGGGCGAAACGTTGGGCATTTTTTTTTCCTCCTGCTACCTGTGTTCACCTAGCATTATTATTATTACTTTTGTTATTATTATTTTTATTATCAGTGATGAGAAGTTTGAAGGTGACCAGGAGACACTCAAGTAGTCACGTGGAAACCAAAATTAGGAACCTTATTTATAAATATTAGTATTTGTTTGTTTGTTGATGGGTTTCTCTATACCTCAGTCCCCATGAAAGCTATTTCAAGTAAACTCGGTATGTGGCTTTCTCCTACCTCAGCATTAGACTTTAGGATATACGGCATTCCAAATATTAAACTAGGGAGAAGGAAGTCGCAACCGTGGAGAGGAATTTTTTTGTTGCAAAATGTTGAGAGATTTCTTTTTAAAGATCGATCTTCTTAAGGCTCCATAATATATAATATATATGAAGAAAATATTCAAATACACCATATATATATATATATATATATATATATATATATATATATATATATATATATATATATATATATATATATATATATATATATATATATATATATATATATATATATAAAAAAAGTATATCTTGTAAATCTCAAAATCAAATATTTTTTTGGTAAAGATTATAATATTAAATAGAAAAGAACTGGAATATACGAAAAATGAGAAATATGTGATAATCGTACTTTTCTAGCATTTTTAATTTTCCCATGTTTAGTTAGCCCATAAATATCATATTTTCTTTCAAGTTAATGAGAGAGCCAGATATAATGTTCGTTAGAGTTTTCCAATCTTCTATTAACTTCCTCCGTGTCTATCGTTAATAACATCAGAATGCCTTATCTTAAAAGCCTTAAATTTTCAACCCCGATCAACTTTACAATAAGCAGGGAAAAGTTCATGGAATAATTGGTAATTGCAGGTGCCCTCTGATTATTTTATGTAGACCAATCATGAAATTTATTTCCATGTGATAATCTTAGAAAGCCTCTGCTGGTTGATTTAAAAGAAATTAATACTTGTGTCTGCCACTTAGAAGGTTGCTATTCTTATAGGCGTATGTAGGTGCTATTTTGCTACTTTTATTTACAAATAATATAACATTATTTTATATCCAATAACGAGTTTGTCTCTTCCAGGAGATTTTTTACATGATGGCGAAGAGTTCTTGATCCAAAGAATTTAACATATAAGAACATAAGATTATAAGAAAGAAGGAACACTGCAGCAGGCCTACTGGCCCATGCGAAGCAGGTCCAATTCACCTACCGGCTTAAGTCACTGACCCAACCTAGTCAGGTCCAGGTCACATCCACTTAAGGAAGGAGCACGGCATCAGAAATATTAGCACAAGCTATTCATGTCCAACTCACACCCACCCACACCCACCCACACCCACCCACACCCACCCACACCCACCCACACCCACTCATGTATTTATCTGGCCTATTTTTAAAACTACACAACGTTTCAGTTTCTATGACAGTACTCGGGTAATTAAATGCCTCCAATTCCCCAGGTGACATATGGCCCTTTAAATTTTAAGACTTTCCCCCGATTAATATGTAACAATTCTGAATGGTATCGACCTTTATTTAAATGAGCAACTTATGAAGTGGATGAAATGTTTTTTCCTGTTAAGGCTGTGTAGGTACAAAATTTGTTGATTTGTGTGCAACAACTGGACAATGCATCTTCAGGTTGGCTTCAAACTTTAAATGCGGTAGACTTCCACAGAGGAGGATTCGTCTTGATTATAAGTTGTTTAAGCTTTAACATGTCAATTTTATTAAAAAAAAATATTACTATTATATAATTGGATTTTTTTTCTGATTTGAAATGAATAAACCATTTGACGTATGTTATCCTGGGTTAAATATGCATGATGTACTTTTGTAGAGCCAGTAATGTAAAAACCATTGTAAAAATTTAATATTACGTACCGATTGTCTAAATAATTCTTGTTTGTTTGTTTACTTACTTGGCTACTGTAAATCTAAATACTGGTCAATATCAGAGAAACATTGGGCTGATTTTGACCAGTGTAGGTCAAAATTTGCCATAGGTTTTGAAAAAAGTAGGACATTAGGTTTTAAGTGATAACTTGTTTGTGATTCTTTTGATGAACTTCAAGTCCTCATTGTCAATATTTTCCTGCATTTGAAACTTACGTCGCACTATGCGCTTTTCCTATCACAATTTTGGCTTTACATTGAGAATGCCTAATCCGCTGAGCTTCAAATTTCTAGTACAGTCAACTATTACTAAATAAAGGGTCATGGAGTTATTGGACAGGACAGGAGCCCTTTTGGAAGTTTTATAAATTCACTCCAGATTTTGGTATCTTTGCAATAATTTGGGAAAGCCTCTTCTGACCTCCCTCAAAACTGTCAAAAACTGGTGTGTCCTACTTAGGAAAAAACTTGTGTTTGGTATTTGAAAGCCTTGATACTAATTTGTCAATTTTATTGTGAAAATGGTTTTGTATTATTTTCAGCAAAATTTCCTGAATCATTTATGTCTAACGCAATTTATAAAAAACTAATTACATATTTTCGGTTTAGGGTGAATAGATGCAAATTTCTAACTTTTTAAATCACATAACAGGTGGGGCTTGAACCCATAGCGAGTGAATCCTAAAACTCACTGGGCAGTGCGTTAACCAGTGGGCCAGCTGGGTCTAATAAGATTCATCCAACTATGTATATTACACCAAAGGGAAGTTAGCATAGGCCACCACTGTGGCTTAAGCTAACTTCGGTGTTTTGTTTGCTATAGTGTTATTGCAATTTCGTGAGTCAAATTCATTACATAATTAATAAACCACTATTATGAACACAGGTGTAGTCTGGTGGCCTGTACACCTGCTCGTAGCACGATAACCATGGAAGGAATGAGGAATGAGCAAAAGTCAGCAGTGAGTAAATTCTTATATGTTCCTTCAACAGCATGTAAGTATTCGTAAAATGTGAATACACTATTTACAGAGTACAAGTTTGCAAGTAAGAGACACAGTGAGAACTGTGGTAAGTCTGCCAGATTTGATCCACGAGTCCCAGATATTGCTTCACAACTTTGGCGAGTCCTTGTGATTGTCTGGGTTGAATCAATCTGTTAGCATAACAGGGTTGCGCCGTTTGCCATACTCTTAGCAGCTGGTTCGCAGGTCGAGAGGGCATGTCTATATGGGTGTGACATACGCATGCCACATCCCCATCCCAAAGGGCTCTAATAGCCAGGACCAAGCATCCCTCAATGGGTAGTGTACCGCCATGGTACGAATTACTAGTGAAATCGCCTTTTCTCTCAACCATGCAACACAGAAGATAGTGCTCGAGATTGAGATTAGCTAATTCAAGCGCTAATGCAGCTGACTTTTTCCGAGACAGCCCCGATTCACCGCCTGTTTCCGCAGGTGGATGGTTCCAGTGTTCGTCCGCTCCCCCTCCCTCTTACCCACCAATTACGAATGAGGAATCGAAGTGGGAATCGGAGATTAATAGCTTCTATAGCAGCTAAAGTCTCAGCTGGTAGAGTAGCTACTCCAGTAGCAGCTTAAGTCTCAGCTGGTAGAGTAGCTACTCCTGTAGCAGCTGAAGTCTCAGCTGGTAGAGTAGCTACTCCAGTAGCAGCTTAAGTCTCAGCTGGTAGAGTAGCTACTCATGTAGCAGCTGAAGTCTCAGCTGGTAGAGTAGCTACTCCAGTAGCAGCTTAAGTCTCAGCTGGTAGAGTAGCTACTCCTGTAGCAGCTGAAGTCTCAGTTGCTACAGGAGTCAGAAATTAATTTGTTGCGTATACACTCATGAAGCTGTGCATCGGAAAAAGTTCTTTGATACTATAAACCAACAGAACGATCAATTCACTAACAGCTCTGTAGTGATAGTTGGGGCAACTTTTTAATAGTATATTCAGTCACCACGCGCCTAACCTTCATCGGTGGCATAACCCAAAACCACAATACAAAAACACTAACCTCTGCAATACACTCAACACAATACGTTACAGTAGCATGCAATGACTTTTCAGGTTTGCAACGCAACAACGTAAGCAAGCTCATAGAGACAACACAGAGACAATGCAGCTGACAATGGATCCCGAACAGGCTCACATATAAACACAGGTGTAGTCTGGTGACCTGTACACCTGCTCACTGCACGATATCCAGGGTAGGAACGAGCAAAAGTCAGCAGTGAGTAAATACTTATATATTTTCTTCACCAAAACAGCATGCAAGTACATGTACAAAGTATATGCATTATGTACAAGTTTGCAAGAGACACAGTGAGAACTGTGAGTGACCACACTTGAGATAAGTCTTTAATATTTGATCCACGAGTCCCAGATATCGCTTCACAACTTTGGTGGGCTTTCTTGTAATTGTCTGGGTTGAATCAGACAGCTAGCATCAGAGGGTTGCCACGCCTAGCAGATAGTTCGCTGGTCGGGAAAGCATGACTATATGGGTGTGACATACCTTGACTACAATGCAATGTATTCTTAACATGCTATAACTACAAATTGTTTAATTATGTTCGGTAACAAAAAAATGCCTCTTTTTGCCAACTCTAAATGATGGAGAAAGGTTTGGCTAAATTTTGTATTGTATAAATACCAATTTCCCAAATTTACAGAAGAAACTGAGAAACCTGAAATTTGTTTTTTGATGCTATAATTTCTGAATGCCTTATCCGATCGGTTTCAAACTTTCAACGCCAATATATTGTGAACGAACTTTTTGAGAGACTTGAAATTTTCTAGTACTGGAGTTTTTTTTGGATATTGATCACTTTGCAACAATTACAGAATGTCTCCACTGATTGGCTTTTAGTGACCAGTTCCCTCGTTTTTGGTGGACCATTTACATAACATCCAATTATCATTAATTGAAGGTATTAGTTTCTATGCAATAACTTGCAAATGTCTCTTCTGATTGGCTTAAAACCTTCAGTGAACATTTTTGTCTGCATTAAAACTTGTACTGCGCTTTGTGCTATTCCATATAAGTTCATTGAGATAAAAATAACTAGGCTTGTACTCACCTATTTGTGGTTGCAGGGGTCGTGTCACAGTTCCTGGTCCCACCTTTTCGCTGGTTACGGATATGTCATTCTTAGATCGTGCACCGACCGAAAAGTATCTAATTATTATTATTATTATTATTATTATTATTATTATTGATATTTTTTTACTATTATTGTTGTTGTTATTGCTATTTTTATTGTCATTTTCCTTCTCTTCTTCTTTTTCTCCTTCTTCTTCTTCTTCTTCTTCTTCTGCTTCTTCTGCTTCTTCTGCTTCTTCTTCTTCTTCTTCTTCTTCTTCTTCTTCTTCATCTTATTATTATTATTATTATTATTATTATTATTATTATTATTATTATTATTATTATTATTATTATTATTACCATTGTTTTAAGGTATCTCTGAAGGTGCACCTTTTTTGTGGTTTAACGATTTTTTTCCTTCTTCCTCCAAGGATTTGTATAATATATGAACTCCATTTCCACTGCTGGTTTATTGCAACGAGAAAGGTTTATGCAGGAATTGCAACGAGGAAATGTCCTCAGATCAGGTCCTGGTTTCAGGAAACTATGCAATAACAGGTGAAAGGCAACTATGACTAAAATAATTTTTATGATGCCTCTTATGACATGCTCCAGTCATTGACCGCTACCTGGAGGGCATTCCGGGGATCGACATCCCCGCGGCCCGTTCTATGACCAGGCCTCCTGGATGCTGATGCTCTTCTACGAATAGAATATTACAAGGACAGGCTGCTGTAATTGCAACTTGTTTTTCAGAAATAACCGACACTTTGGAAACTTACCTGAAGTTTACCTGGAGAGGGTTTCGGGGGTCAACGCCCCCGCGGCCCGGTCTGTGACCAGGCCTCATGGTGAATTAGGGTCTGATCAACCAGGCTGTCACTGCTGGACGCACGTAAACCGACGTACGAATCACAGCCCGGTTGATCAAGTACTGACCTTAGGTACCTGTCCAGCGCCTTCTTAGGACAACGTTTCGGTTCGTCATGGACCATTATCAAGTCACAATTGTAAGAGTACAGGTTGAGAAAACTTCCTTTCACCGATATCTACTCTATTTCGCGTTCCTCCTGCCCTCCCTAATAGTTGTGTGAAATTGGCCGCTCTCTCTGCAATTAACTTACAAAATACAAAAGAGGTGTTTGGCGTATTAACACTAACGATCGTTTCTGTCGTGTTAGAGATCATAGTGTTCCTATTAACTGGTCCTCTTCTAGAATTATCTACCCTGCTAACCTTCACAGACGCCATCTTATTGTATCGGTCTTTATAAACAACATTTCAAAACATGAATGTTAGTTCCAATTTTGTTTGTGTATATGGATATCTTTCTCAATTCATTGGCAAAGGCTGTAATTTTCAGAACACTAGTAACTTGACCTGACCTTTGCCTTCTCCTCACTTGACCTGTCTTCTGTGTTTCCATCACTATTCTTGTCTTCTAAGTTTCTCTTGACTGGTTTCTTTCGTATCATGTGACAGTAGACCCTTGTGGATGTAGATTAGTGGGTAGAATTACTTACTTTATTTTTTATTAACCCATCGGCCGTTTCCCACTAAGGCAGGGTGGCCCGAAAAAGAAAAACTCTCATCATCATTCACTCCATCACTGTCTTGCCAGAGGCGTGCCTACACTACAGTTATAAAACTGCAACATTAATACTCCTCCTTCAGAGTGCCGGCACTGTACTCCCCAACTCCAGGACTCAAGTCCGGCCTGCTGGTTTCCCTGAATCCCTTCATAAATATTACCCTGCTCGTACTCCAACAGCACGTCAAGTCCTAAAAACCATTTGTCTCCATTCGCTCCTAACACGCTCACGTATTCTTGCTGGAAGTCCAAGCCCCTCGCACACAAAACCTCCTTTACCCCCTCCCTCCAACCTTTCCTAGGCCGACCTCTACCCTGCCTTCCCTCCACAACAGATATATACACTCTCTACATATGTTGCCTATGTTCTTATGTTTGGATAATAGAGTATGATTGCTTTTGGATTGGCTGTGTAGGTCCAAATTTGCCAGTTTGCTGAGTGACAGCTGGTCAGTGTCTTTTCTAGTCAGCTTCAAATTTTAATACTGTTGTGTTTTCAGCACTGGAAACTTTGCATTGGTTTGGGTCGGTGTAAGTGCTAATTTGCCGATATTATTTAATAAATTAGTTTCCAGGGTACATCCCCTCATGCACCTCTTAAACTTCTTTCTTCCTCTCTTTGTCCCGTTCTTGTCCCCTCTCCTATATATACTGGCTCCCTCACCTCCGTGTGTTCATGTGACTTGTAAATGATCCAAGTCGGACCGAAACGTCGACATACACGCTAGCCTATCTTAGAGACAGATTTTTAATATGCATGGTCAATTTTCCGATTAAAAAAAATATGTTCTATTTTATGATTCCATAAAAAAGATTGAGTATGCTTTTTCACTCTTAAATAGTTGAGGCATCTTATTAGAAGCACTATGTCTTTTGAGGTCAGGTTTTGTAGGTGTAAACTTAGTACTTTACTACAGCATTTCTCAACCTAGCGACCTTTCGCGGAACCCTAGAGTTCTGCGAAAGGTCGCTTGAGGTTCCGCTATAAATAGTGATAAATAGGCTAATCATATGTAAACGCATTTTTCAGTCATTTTTGTTTAATTTTATATTCGTAATTTTACTATACAAATATGGCATATTCTTGAAAAATTCTTGGATATTGTAATAAAGTCTTCAACCTGAACAAGCAGTTTTATTTTATTTTTGACTCACGAAATCGTATTGACACGATTGCAAACAAACCATACCACGGGTGGGGATCGAACCCGCGGTCTGGAGTTTTGAGACTCTCTGACCGCGGGTTCGAACCCCACCCGTGGTATGGTTTGATTTTTTTTTTTTTGCATTGTCAATAAACTTGAGAAAAAGTGTTTTTTTTTTGCTGAAACGTAATGTTATATTTTCCTTATGAACTTTAAATTTATAAAAGAGAAAGAAATATATTAATAATGATACATAATATTTTTTTATGTAGGGGTTCCCTGAGACACGAAAATTATTTCAAGGGCAAAAAAGTTGTTAGTAAAGACAAAATTTTAAGACTTGGAATTGTTGGTTTCTTCTCGGTGGGTTCAAGTGGTAGCGTGTTTCTCACTAAGTAATGTTCGCATTGATTTTGGTTTCCTGTTAGTTTTGCTTTGCTAATATTGATAAGTGCATTGATTTCCATGAAGTAGCCCCTTAGCTCTATGTGGAAACATTGGGCGTGTTTCCTTAAGACATCTGGTGTCCCTGTTCACCTACAAGTATGTAGGTACCTGGGTATTAGTGGACTGGTGCGGGTCGCATCCTGGGGACAAAGTTAATCTCTGTTGCCCGAAATGCTTTGCATAACCAGGGGCTTTCTGTATAGTATGTCACTGATGTCAGCTATGGGTTGTATAAGTTATATGTACTTGTAGAGATAAAGATTGTTATTATTATTATTATTATTATTATTATTATTGTTGTTGCTGTTGTTGTTGTTGTTGTCGTTGTTGTTGTTGTTGTTATTATTATTATCTGATCTGCTTTAAACATAAAACACCAATGTATCTTTGACAAAGACTTGGATTTATTTTGGGCTATGTAGATCCCATTTTGTCATTTTTTAATACATTACTTAAACTGAATTACTGCCATTCATATAATAATTTTTTTAATGTATCATTAAAAGTTCATTTCTAATAATTTTAGAACGCAACTTCTAAGAGGAGGAAAATTTAAAGTGCTTGTGTTTTTGAGCTATATTTTTTCAAAACCTGCGAATCATACTTAATGGAATGGTCGAATTGGTTTTGATGAATTTGTGGCGTTACAATGCATTCATTTGTATATGCCTCTTTTGACTGGATTTAAATCTACTATGTTGATATTTAACTTCACTAGAAAGATATGCAGCATTTTGTACTTTTTTTTTTCTTGGTTAGCACTGAGGTTGAGGGCGCTGGACTTATTGGATACTGGCGACTCTTCGTAGTTAATAGGCTTATCAAAGCTTATTCCTTGAGTAACACTGATAATGGGTTGGGCGAATATTTCTTAGCGGATTTGGCTTTGAGAAGAAGCAGTGCCGCTGCCGACGATTCCGTCCTGGCTAGCCGGAAAATACCCACCCCCCAATAAACCCCCCAAACCCCCCCCACGTGTGCAGGCACTGTAGGCGGCGAGCCGAGAAGCTCTTTAGGTGTTGTTATTCTGCTACGCCGTTCCAGATGCCAAGTATGGGCCAGTATGCCTGCTGCAGTGTTCCTCCTTTCTTATATTCTTATGTCCACACACCTAATTTTTATCGTTTTTCATTGAAATAGCTAAAACTTGGAGACCAAGAAGCAATCATAGCTCTAATTCCCTGAATCAAAAGCCCTTCATCCCCCTCCCCCACTCCCTTGACGGGTTAAAAATCATAATGTACCTCATAGAATGGATGCTTGACTTAATGGGTTCTCATGGGCCGCTGCCAACAAAATCCCGAAGCACACAAAATTTTTTGATGGCCGTTATTATTATCCAGGTAATGACGTCAGTTTTATATTCAGGCGACACAAGCTAGAAAATTGCCAATTTGGAGTTTCTTATAAAATATATCAAACACAAAATTCACAAAATATGTTTAGCTTGTGATTGGAGTAACAGGCAGCTGTATTGACAGCTGTTTATACAGCTGTTTTAACGGGTGACTGCTTTAACTGGCGACTATTTTGATGGCCGACTGTTTTAACAGGCGTCTGGAATAATTGGTGAATGTTTTAAACCGAGACATTTAAACAGGTGACTGTTTTAGCAGGCAACTTCATTTACAGGCCGCTGAACCATCACTACACCATCACCAACACCCTACCATCACCAACACCCTACTATCACCAACACCCTACTATCACCAACACCCTACCATCACCAACACCCTACCATCACCAACACCCTACCATCACCAACACCCTACCATCACCAACACCCTACTATCATCAACACACACCACCATATTTCGATCGCTGGCGCACTCAGCTCACACTCTGAGTGACTCACGAAATCGTAATGACACGATTGCAAACAACCCATACAACGGGTGGGGTTCGAACCCGCGGTCAGAGAGTCTTAAAACTCCAGACCGTCGCGTAAGCCACTGGGCTTGAAATATTAGGGACGTGTCCCTGTTCACCCATCAGTATAAAATGGGTACCTGGGTGTTAGTCGACTGGTGTGGGTCGCATCCTGGGACTAAATTGACTTAATTTGTCCGAAATGCTCAGCATAACAAGCGGCTTTCTGTATAGTAGTATGTCATTGATGTCAGCTAGGCCTGTATACCTTGTACATGTACATGTACTTGTAGTAAATAAAGATATTATTATCTTTACACCACCTCAACACACCATCATCACCACACTATCTCTACACCATCATCAGAAACTTGACACCACAATTACAACACCATCATCACCATACTATCACTATTTTGTCACTAACAACCCAACACACCATCATCACAACACTATCACTATTTTGTCACCACCAACGCACCACACCATCATCACGACACCTAACGGTTTGGTATTGTAAAGGACCTGCCTTGTATGGGCCAACAGATCTACTGGAGAGTTCCTCCTTTCTAATGTTCTTATATTCTTACTCTGCTGTCCAGATCAATGGGTAAAAAACGTCTCCGAAAGGCACTGGGAGAAAGGTTGTTCTCATGGTATTTAACTGACCTGTAATCTCACCCTTTTCCGCAGATCAGTGGTGCAAAGTGTCTCTCACAGGCGCTCGTGGAAATGTTAGTCTAATGGATCCCTTGAGAAGTGAAATCTCACACCTGGCCACAGATCAATGGGGCAAACTGTCTCCCGGGCATTTAGCATACAATGGTGATTCACTCCACTAAACAGAAAGCAACATAATATCGCAACAAAATTCAATTATACCTAAACACCAAAACGCCACTATAAACCATTACACAACAAGTCAACAACAAACCACTACAAAACATAACAAAATCACACAACATAACAACTACAACAGATTACTATATCACTAAACAAAACGAAAGCACTAAACATCACAACACTACACAACACTATCACGCATTCAGCAACACCAAACTACTGGAAATTGTAAACATAACAACACAATAGCACTAAACATATTCTTCTTTCAACAAATCGGCCGTTTCCCACCAAGGCGGGGTGGCCCAAAGAGAAAAACAAGAGTTTCTCCTTTTAACTTTAGTAATGTATACAGTTACTAACCCCTTGCTCCCGGCATTTTAGTCGACTCTTACGACACGCATGGCTTACGGAGGAAGAATTCTGTTCCACTTCCCCATGGAGATAAGAGGAAATAAGATAAAGAACTAGTAAGAAAATAGAAGAAAACCAAGAGGGGTGTTTATATATATGCTTGTACATGAATGTGTAGTGTGACCTAAGTGTAAGTAGAGGTAACAAGACATACCTGAAATCTTGCATGTTTATGAGACAGAAAAAAGACACCAGCAATCCTACCATCATGTAAAACAAATACAGGCTTTCGTTTTACACTCACTTGGCAGGACGGTATTACCTCCCTGGGTGGTTGCTGTCTACCAACCTAATACACACACACACACACACACACACACACACACATCAATAACAACACTGCGACTAGCCAAGGATTCGAACCCATGCTGCTTTGGCCCGCCTCATGGTGAGCGAAAACACATGACGCTTTAGCCCACAGGACCACGCAATCCTACAAGAATGACACACCCAGCTAAGCTAGGTGTTTTACCGTCATCATAGGACATACGGTGATGGTGCCTTTGAGCTAGCCCAACGAGCAGTATTTTATATTATTGTAACCACGAACGATTGGTATTGATCAATACCACTCGTTCGTGGTACTGATCAATACCGTGGAGGCTAGTACACCAAACGGAAAGTAGATTGAAATTAGCTCTGAGGCACCCACACAATCGTATGTCCTCGGATCACGGTACAACACCTAGCTCTGCTGGGTGCGTGATCTTTGTAGGATTGGGTGATCCTGTGGGTTAGAGCATCGTGTGATTTTCGCTCATTATGAGGCGGGCCAAAACAACACAGGTTCGAGCCCTCGGCTGGTCGCAGTGTTGTTATGTTCGCTCTTCCCACGAAGCGGGCTAAAACATCATGGGTTCGATTCCCCGGCTAGCCGCAATTTGTTCAAGGATGGGATGAGAAGTGGTTGTGAAGAAGATTCTTGCTCTCAGAGGGGTTAGGCTTGTGGGTGTAGATAAGGGAGGACTGGAGATAGAGTATAGCTTGTTATCGTGTGTGAGTGGGACGGGAAGGTGGGGCTTGAGGAGAGTTTATGGGGGTTTTGAATGGTGTATCCTGGAGGCCGAGAGTCTGCTCCTCTCATTGCCTACCGTTTTTACTTCTTCTCCTTACTGGATTTTTTTATTCTCTCCATTAGCTGATACCTCTCCTTTTCTCTTTCATCCCAACTGAGATATGTTTGCTGACATTTTCCCTAGCTGTTTTATCCGTTGTTTCTGTTTCATGTCATTGTTGTTGCAAGGGAAGGCTTCACTGAGCATATTTTGCCCCTTAACTACCTTCCGTTTCTCTGAAAATTTGTCACCTGACACACTTCGGCCAATCCACTATTTATTTTAATTATGAACTCAATGTACCGTTACTTCATCAGTCATTTATCACTCCTTACCCTCCCATCACCTTCCTGAAGACCATAGATTACCAGTGATCTTCCCTGGTTCTGCCTCCCATCACTTTTTCCCAAAGATTTCGTTGTCTCCTGTTAACGACTTCTTCCCACTCCCGTCTTCATCTTCTATACATCCTTGTTGTCTGAGAATAATTCTGTGTTTTTTCTTCCTATCCTTGTGGCTCTTCACTTCCTGTTTTCATTTTTGTCTCCGATTTATTTCGTCTATTAATGTCCCCTATCTCCTTTTTTATCGTCTTTAGGTATTCTTCTAAACAGAATATCTTTCTTCAGTAGATATTACTCTTCTTCTCTGCCCCTTGCTTTCCTGCATTACATTTTATTACGTCTCCCCTCTCATATGTTTACGATGATTATTTCCTTCCCACACTCCTTGTGTCTTAATTCAGTTAACATGACGTCTTTCTCCCGCTACCCACATCACGTTTCCACCTCCTTTAACATTTCACTGTTAGTTTTCTATTCCTATCAATAATTTACTCTGATTGCAGCGTGACTTGGTGAATTAGAAGCCGGAAATATCTGTCCTTGTCACTGAAATGATACCAGTCATTTCTATACAGACCAGTAGTGTACTCACCTAGTTGTATTCACCTAGTAGTGGCTGCAGGGGACGAGTCATAGCTCATGGCCCCTCCTCTTCGCTGGTCGCTAGTAGGTCACTCTTCCTGCTCCATGAGCTTTATTATACCTCTTCTTAAAGCTATGTATGGATCCTGCCTCCACTACATCACTTCCCAGACTATTCCACTTCCTGACAACTCTGTGACTGAAGAAATACTTCCTAACATCCCTGTGATTCATCTGAGTCGTCAACTTCCGACTGTGACTCCTTGTTGCTGTGTCCCATCTCTGGAACATCCTGTCTCCGTCCACCTTGTCGATTCCTATCAATATTTTATATGTCGTTATCGTATCCTCCATATCTCTCCTGTCTTCCAGTGTCGTCAGGTCGATTTCCCTTAACGTCTCCGGGACTAGTCTTGTTGCAGACCTTTGTAGTTTATCTAGTTTCCTTACGTGCTTGGCTAGATGTGGGTTCCAAACTGGTGCTGCATACTCCAATATGGGCCTAACGTACACAGTGTACAGGGTCCTGAACGACTACTTATTAAGATGTAGGAATGCTGTTCTTAGGTTTGCTAGGCGCCCGTATTCTGCAGCAGTTATTTGGTTGATTTGCGCCTCAGATGTGCCCGGTGTTATACTCACCCCACTCACCTCAACTCTCTTCACTCCTTGAGTGAGGTTTGCAGTCTCTTGCCCCCTAGACTGTACTCCGTCTGCAGTCTTCTTTGCTCTTCCCCAATCTTCATGACTTTGCACTTGGTGGGGTTGAACTCCAGGAACCAGTTGCTGGACCAGGCCTGTCCAGATCCCTTTGTAGTTCTGTCTGGTTCTCGTCAGACTGAATTCTTCTTATCAACTTCAAATCATCTGCAACCAGGGACACTTCGGAGTGTATTCTTTCCATCATGTCGTTCACAAATACCAGAAAGAACACTGGTCCTAGGACTGACCCTTGTGGAACCCCGATCGTTACAGGCGCCCACACTCACTCGTCGACACTTAACATGAATCGCTGTTGTCTTCCTGATAGGTATTCCCTGATCCATTGTAGTGACTTCCTTGTTATCCCTGCCTGGTCCTCCAGTTTTTCCCCTAATCTCTTGTGTGGAACTGTGTCAATCACCTGTCCAAGAAAATGCAATCTACCCACCCCTCTCTCTCTGTCTTCCTGCTATCACCCTGTCATAGAATTCCAGTAGGTTTGTGACACAGGATTTTCTGTCTCTGAACCCGTGCTGGCTGTCATTGATAAGCTCATTCCTGTCTTGATGGTCCACCACTCATATCATGTTAATCTTCTCCATGACTTTGCATACTATGCATGTTAGTGACACTGGTCAATGCTTCGTGTCTGTCTCCTTTTTTAAAAACTTGGGACTACGTTTGCTGTCTTCCATACCTCAGGTAGTCGCACTGTTTCGATAGATGAGTTGAAGATTGTTGTTAGTGGGACACATAGCCCCTCTTCTCCGGCCCCATCGACTTTGAGGTATCTAGCTAGCTCGCTTAGCAGCCTCTTCACTTTTTCCCTTCTGTCTCCTCTGTGAACACTTCTTTAAATCTCATGTTGAGCTCCTCACATACTTCGCAGTCGTTTCTTGTGACCTCCCCTCCTTCATTTATCATCCTGATTACCTGGTCCTTGACTGTTTTCCTCTTGATGTGTCTGTACAACAGCTTCGTATCAGATTTGGCTTTCGCTGCTGTCATTTTTTTAATTGTCGTTAGGCCTCCCTTCTTACGTGTGCACAGTCTTTTCTGGCTCTACGACTGCTCTCATTATTCTCCTGGTTTCTTTGTCTTCTATACTTCTTCCATTCTCTAGCACACTTGGTTTTGGCTTCCCTACATCTTTGGGTGAACCTAGGGCTCATCCTGGCTTTCTCGTTATTTCTGTTACCCTTGGGTACAAACCTCTCCTCAGCTTCCTTGCATATTGTTCTCACATATTCCATCATCTCGTTTACTTACTTCCCTGTAAGTTTTCTGTCCCACTGAACCCCGTGAAGGAAATTCTTCATGCCTGCGTATTTCACTTTCTTGTAGTTTGGCTTCATTCGTTTTGACCTTGCTGCTTCCCTGTCCACTTGTAACTCTACTATGTATTCGACGCTCAGAACCACGTGGTCTTTCATATGTGATGTCCTCAATATTTCCACTACTCAAGGTGAATACTTGGTGTAGTGTCGCTGGTTCTCCTCTCCTCTCTCTCTGGTAGTGTCCCTTGCGTGTTGGTACATTAGGTTTTCCCAGTACCAACTCCACCATCTTAGCCTTCCACGTTTCTGGGCCCCCATGTGGCTCCAGGTTCTCCTGTAGCATTGCCCTGCTCGCATGAGCTCTTCTGGCCACTTCAGCCAGTGTGTCAACTATCGCTCTATTACTCTCACCATACTCTTGCCTTGGCCTCCTGCTGTTCTGTGGTGGGTTATACATCACTGCAATTACCACCCTGGGACCTCAAGACTGAAGCGTTCCTACTATGTAATCTCTTGCTTCTCCTCTGTCTCCTCTCTCCAGCTCATCAAAATCCCATCGGTTTTTGATCAGCAGTGCCACTCCTCCACCCCCTCTGTTCCCTCTGTCTTTCCTCAGAATCTGATATCCCGTTGGGAAGAGGGTATCTGTTATCATTCCTGTGAGCTTGGTTTCTGTGAGAGCTATGATGTCCAGTGATGCCTCTTTGACTCTTTCATGCCACTCCTCCCAGTTATTCGTTATTCCATCAGGGTTGGTGTACCATATCTTCAGTTTCCTCTCCAACACTGTGTTCTGGGGGTTCTGTGAGGTTGGGGAACCTGGCAGTGTGCTATGGGATTCTACAGCATAGTGTGGGGTGAGGACTGTGAGTGTGGATTGTGGTTTGTGTTGGGATAGCTTAATTGGTTGTGGGGTTCTGGGTATAGTTTTGTGTGTGCTTGCTCTTGTTGCTCTGCCCTGCTCTGGTTGTCCTCTCCTGATTCTGTCCTTGTCACTCCTCCTAGCTCCTTTCGCTTTTGTGTCCTCTCTCTCAGTTGCTGTCGTTCTGTTTTTGTTCTGTATTCTGCCGAATCCTTCAACCGTGGTTTCTCTTGTAGGAACCTGTTCCGCACTGTTTCTGTCCTGAAAATCAGCTTGATCGGTCATTTTCTTCCCTTCAAGTACCCCCCTATTCTCTGAAAATTTACAATATCGGACATGTCCTCTTCATTTACTTCTGCCGTCTTTCAATGTGTGTCCTTCCCTCGCTCTCCTGAAGCCCATGAATAAACACTGATTTCGCCCTCTCCTCCCCCCATTGCCTTTATCTCTATGACTCTGGTTCCTGTCTGTACATGGTCATTTTCTCCTTTGTTTTTTTTCCAGTATCTCTTGGTGGCGTGGTCGTGCCTCTGCATTTGACCTATTTCCCTCTCCACGTGCACCCAGCTGCTCTCCCCTTCACTCTTTGGCCCAGCTTGGTAGGCTGATAGGGCCTTAGCATAAGTTATATCTCCTTCCTTCCCGTTGGGCCCCCCAGCTGCAGATGCTGTGTCTTCTCTGGTCAATACCCCTGTAACTCGTTTCAGCCTATTTACCTCATATTCTAGGACCCTTATCCTGGATACTGCAGCTTCGACTTGTGACTCCCAACTCTTCTTCTCCTCCGACCTCTTTTCCAATTTCACAGAAAGCTCTGTCTCCATTTTTGCAGAAAGCTCTCCTGGTTTTCTCTCCCACTCTTGATCCATTCTTTTGCACTGCTCTTCCATCCACTCCTCCCTACCAGAACCATTCTCCTCTGATCCCTGGGTCCTTCGAGTCCCCCTCTGACCTACCATTTTTTTTTTTGTGTGTGTGTGTGTGTGTGTGTGTGCGTGTGTTTTATTTTTTATTCTTGGAAATAAATGGCATAAAATACCGACACAATGTAAATATAAACACTTAAGCAGTATAATGTGATCCTTTATTGACAACTTTTCGCCCACGCATTAGGCTTTATCAGCTATAACATAGCTGAACCCCTTGCCAAGAAATTTCTTCATCGCTATCCCACATAAGAACTTAAGAATGGAGGAACACTGAAGAAGGTCTACTCATATACTTATCCAATCTCTTTTTAAAGCTACCCAAGGTTCTAGACTCTATCACCGTACTTGGGAGACTCACATGCAGCATTCTCCACCTGACTAAATCCTATAAATACTCATGTACCTTTTATCCAGGTAGATCTGTTTGTGACTTGATAAATCCTACTACGTGGGCGAAACGTTGTCAATGAATAATCACATTATACTGCTTAAGTGTTTATATTTCCATTTTTATTCTTCCTCCAACTTTCCGATATAATATCCAGAATGCCTCGTCCAATTAACTTTAAATTTTAAACGCTTGTGTATTGAAGCGAGAAACAAAATCTTGGACCAGCTGACATGTTCAGGTGTCCTATAACCAAAGTTGTTAAACTTCCATCCTGGAATGGCTCGAATAACTTCCGAATATACTGTCCGAAGGAGAGGTGCAGAGTAGTAGATGGAGTCACTCCCAGATCCAACCTTGACCTCTCAGTTAACTACTTGTTTACCCATAAAATTTGTACAAGCTACTGTAGTCACAGTAGTCATGAAGAGCCTGAAGCACCCGCATATTATAAACTGGTGTCAGGTGAGGGACGTGTAGTAGATGAAGATATTGCCACTGGTAGGCGGGATTTTCCAGTGGACGTAGGTCATATCCGAGGGACAGGCCAGTATTAGTTAAGAAGGTTGTGGAGATGTCCTCTGACCCAAGATTCCATGATGGTGCAGTGTCTGATAAGTTGTTCATGTATGGTATACAATACCGACAACATGAAGAATTAGACACATGTGCAACATCTAGGTGTCTTTATTGAAGACATTTCGCCATCCAGTGGCTTTATCACTACAAATTCAAGACAGTAGAACTATATACAAAAGATGAGGTAATCAGTCCATCAGCCTTTGGAATTGGTGAAGAGCACCGTAGTCGTGAAGAGTCTGAAGCAAAGATATGAAAACTGGCGCTTATATACTGGTGTCCAGTGAGAGACTTGTAGTAGACAAAGACATTGTAACTAGTAGGCGTAGGCGGGATTCTACAATAAAGATACCAAGATGTTGGACAAGTGTCTAATTCTTCATCTTGTCTGTATTTTATATCATTCAACACATCATTAGTAAGGCATCACTTAGATTATGCAGCTCAGTTCTGGTCTTCATACTACAGAATGGATATAAATTCGTTCGAGAACATTCAAAGAAGAATGACACAATTATTCCACTGCATACGGAATCTTCCATACGAAAAGAGACTGAAATCCCTTAACCTTCATTCTCTTGTAAGACGTAGAATGAGGGGAGACATGATTGAAGTGTTTAAGTGGAAGATGGGCATAAATAACGAAAATATAATTAAGGGTCTGAGGCTATCCATTCAAGAAAGAATTTGAAATAATGGATTGAAAATGGATAAATTTAGATTTAGAAAGGAAATTGGAAAGTATTGGTTTGGAAATATAGTCGATGAATGGAATAGTCTACCTAGTAGGGTCATTGAAGCTTAAAACCTTAGGTAGCTTCAAAAATAGGTTAGATGAATACAGGAGATGGATCTGAAAGGGACTTGCACTTGAGTTAATAGTGTTGTCAAAGCTTATTCCTTGGGTAACATTGTTAATAAGTAGGACGAATATTTTTGTTAGTGGATTTGGGTTTGACATGGACGTGCCCAGTATGGGCCAGTAGACCTGCTGCAGTGTTCCTCCTTTCTTACGTTCTTATGCATTTTCTTCTCCTGAAGTTCTAACTTAGTACCTATGGAATTAGTTAAGTTACTTCACCTTAGTCACCCAGAACGAGTAAGTTTCCAAACTGACGAAGGAGGAAATAAATGAATAACTATAAACATAAATAAACTATAAACTATTAATATAGTATCAACTATACATAAATTATTAACTATAAATAAACTATAAACTGATGAATTATACACATGTACGACATCTGGTTATCTTTATTGTAGACGTTTCGCCATCTAGTGGCTTTATCAGTAGACAGTAGATAAGACAGTACATAAGATGAGGTAATTAGTCCATCAGTTGGTGAAGAGCACCGTAGTCGCGAAACGTCTACAATAAAGATACCCAGATTTTGCACGTTTGTCTAATTCTTAATCTTGTCGGAATTATATATCATACATATACAAACTATAAACTATAAATAAACAAATTACTATAAAAAGAAGCTGTCAAACAGAACAAGGAATCTCTGCTGTTAGAAATTAGACAGAAAATCCTGCAGCAAAACAACAGTTGCGCCATGCAAAGAGTACATTACAATTTACGATATATGTCACACACCCATTTGGTGTTCCCTCCCGACCAGTGAACCAGCAATTATGAGTGTAACAGTCGGGGCCCCACTGTTATACTAATTGCTGTTTATCAACCAATCACGTGAAAGCCCAGCCACTCTGTGAAGCGACGTCTTCAACTGGTGAAGCAGACTAGGCAGACATTCTTTACCTCTGCTCGAAGACTGTTCTTACAATGCTTCTTGCTCGTATATACCATGTAGATAAATGGTTCAGAGAACCAAAAGGATGATGAATTAGGCATTTGTGTAACACTTGGGTGTCTTTGTGGAAACATTTCGCCAGCCAGTGGTTTCCTTAGTCCAATACAGAGAAGAAAGTTTGAAGATCAGAAGGAATTTGAGGTAATCAGTCCCTCAGTCTTGAATCGATGGTTGCCGAAAAGTTTCCGCAATAAAGATGCAAGTGTTGCACAAGTGTCTAATTCATCACAGTATATACCATCTTGTAAGTAATCACTGTACATAGTGTAAATACTATGTACAGTGAAGGAATACATGAATTAAGAATTTATCTCTGCTGCTTTGCTGTGTCCTTGAGCTGTCTAGTCGAGAAGTTTACTGACTTATTTACGGATAGTTGCTACAGGCCCTCAGGACATCACCTCTGTTCGTAATATAGAATGCCTGTCTTGACGCCATTGTCCTGCTTACGTAGTTGTACTACAAGTCTGCTTAAGTTGTTGTGTGCTACAGGATACAAGCTTGTTGAGCTAGTACACCAAACAGGAAGTAGAATGAAATTAGCTTAGAGGCGTCCACACCACCGCATGTCCCTGGGTAGCAAGTACAACATTCAGTCCTACTGGATGCGCTACTCTTAAGGATTGTGTGGTTCAGTGGACTAGAGCGTCATGTGTTTTCGCTCGCCATGAGGCGGGCTAAAGCATCATGGGTTCGACCTCTGGCTAGTGCAGTGTAGTTATTGATCAATACCACTCGTTCGTAGTTACAATAATATATATATATATATATATATATATATATATATATATATATATATTATATATATATATATATATATATATATATATATATATATATGTCGTGCCGATTAGGTAAAACTGGTCAATTAGCAAGAACTCATCTAAAATTAAGTTCTTTCTAAAATTTTCTCTTATACGTTTAAAGATATATTTTTTCATTTATGTTAATGTAAGAATTTATAATTTTGTACCAAGAGAAACTTTGAAAACCTACCTAACCTTATTACAACAAGCGCAATTTAATTTAGCCTAACACCAACTAAATATATTTTAGATACGTTAACATTAATTTAATAATAAACAAACACAATGAAATATATTTTTTCGTTATGTTCAGAATGATTTTGGCGAAATTATTGCATACACAAATTTTCACTTGTCTTATATGGCAAGGTGAGCGTTGCTATTTAAGCTAAAATCAAGTTTTACCTAATCGGCACGACATATATATATATATATATATATATATATATATATATATATATATATATATATATATATATATATATATATATATATATATATGTCATGCCGATTAGGTAAAACTGGTCAATTAGCAAGAACTCATCTAAAATTAAGTCCTTTCTAAAATTTTCTCTTATAGTTTAAAGATATATTTTTTCAATTTATGTTAATGTAAAATTTATAATTTTGTACCAAGAGAAACTTTGAAAACCTACCTAACCTTATTACAACAAGCACAATTTAATTTACCTAACAAAACTAATATATTTTAGATACGTTAACATTAATTTAATAATAAACAAACACAATGAAATATATTTTTTCGTTATGTTCAGAATGATTTTGGCGAAATTATTGCATACACAAATTTTCACTTGTCTTATATGGCAAGGTGAGCGTTGCTATTTAAGCCAAAATAGCAAGTTTTACCTAATCGGCACGACATAATATATATATATATATATATATATATATATATATATATATATATATATATATATATAACTATGTGTCCTGTGTGTCTATGTAGTAAACAAAGTCCTAGGACCGAAACGTTTACTAGTAAATTTCTTAAGTGTCTGCACACGTTTCATTCCACCATCTTCTGAATTGATTTGCGTCACACACATTGTCATCTCTATCAAAATTATCCACAGAAAAAAACATGTTTTGTAATACTATTCCTCTTCTGTAATCATTTTGAGGGTATTCCAAAATTATTTACTTATGAATGTCATGTATACGCCACACACTAAGTAATCTCTGATTATTTCAAATTAAATCATCTTCTCGTCCTGTAGAAAAAATTCTCAAATAATACCACTTATTATTATTGTTGCTTTATTGAAGCACCTTAATTTTAGACTCAAAGTAATATAATTGACTTATCATCTACAGCTGCAAGCAATTTGCATATACAAATTGGAAGTCTGTATTTCAACAGTGAACTATTAGGAAAGAAGGTTATTATTATTATAATTATTATTATTATTATTATTATTATTATTATTATTATTATTATTATTATTACTATTATTTTACCCTACTTGTGTGTCACTGGCTGCTGGTTCCATTGTATATATTTGTTGTACTGTTAACACGAGGATAAATAGCGGTACTGAATTAACCCTTTATGCATTGTTCTTATCATCAGGTGTGTCAGCCAGTGATGTGTGTGTGCTCACCTAATTGTGGCTGCAGAGGTCGATTCATAGCTCCTGGCCCCGCCTCTTCACTGGTCGCTACTAGGTCACTCTTCCTGCTCCATGAGCTTTATCATACCTCTTCTTAAAGCTATGTATGGATCCTGCCTCCACTACATCACTTCCCAGACTATTCCACTTCCTGACAACTCTGTGATTGAAGAAATACTTCCTGACATCCCTGTAATTCATCTGAGTCTTCAACTACCAACTGTGACCCCTTGTTGCTGTGTCCTATCTCTGGAACATCCTGTCTCTGTCCACCTTGTCGATTCCTCTCAGTATTTTATATGTCGTTATTATATCACCCCTATCTCTTCTGTCCTCCAGTGTCGTCAGGTCCATTTCCCTTAACCTCTCGTCGTACGACATGCCCCTTAACGCCAGGACTAGTCTTGATGCAAACCATTGCACTTTATTTAGTTTCCTTACGTGTTTGGCTAGGTGTGGGTTCCAAACTGGTGCTGCATACTCCAGTATGGGCCTAACGTACACAGTGTACAGGGTCCTGAACGATTCCGTAAGATGTCAGAATGCTGTTCTTAGGTTTATTGCAGCAGTTATTTGGTTGATGTTCGCCTCAGGAGATGTGCCTGGTGTTATACTCACCCCAAGATCCTTTTCCTTGAGTGATGGTTGTAGTCTTTGCCCCCCTAGACTGTACTCCGTCTGCGGTCTTCTTTGCCCTTTCCCAATCTTCATGACTTTGCACTTGGTGGGGTTGAACTCCAGGAGCCAGTTTCTGGACTAGGCCTGCAGCCTGTCCAGATCCCTTTGTAGTCCTGCCTGGTCCTCCTCCGATTGAATTATCCTCAAACAGCGACACTTTTGAGTCCATTCTTTCCGTCATGTCATTCACATATACCAGAAACAGTACCGCTCATGTGACTGCCACCTCTGGAACCCCGCTCGTCACAGGCGCCCACTCTGACACCTCTTCACGCACCATGAATCGCTGTTGTCTTCTCGTAAGGTATTCTATGATCCATTGCAGTGCCTTCCTTGTTATACCTGTCTGGTCCTCCAACTTTTGCACTAATCATTTTTGTGGAACTACGTGAAAAGCTTTACAGTTCAAGAAAATGCAGTCTACCCACCCCTCTCTCCTGTCTAACTGCTGTCACCCTGTAATAAAGCTCCAGTAGGTTTGTGACAAGATTTCCCGTCCCTGAAACCGTTCTGGTTGTCCTTTCTAAGTGTTCCACCACTCTTCTGATAATTGTGTCAGTGATACAGGTCTGTAATTAATGCTGCGTGTCTGTCTCCTTTTTTAAAAATTGGATCTACATTTGCTGTCTTCCATACCTAAGGTAGTCGCCATGTTTCGATAGATGTGTTGAAGATTGTTGTTAGTGGCACCCAGAGCGCCTTATCTCCCTCTCTCATGACCCTTTGAGATATCTAGTTCGCTTAGCAGCCTCTTCACCTCCTCCTCGGTTGTAGGTATTGTCTCCAGCACTTGTTGGTGTATCCCACCTCTCTGTCTTTCTGGAGTCCTTTCTGTCTCCACTGCGAATATTTCTTTGAATCTTATGTTGAGGTCCTCACAAACTTCAAGGTCGTTTCTTGTAAATTTCCCTCCTTCCTTCCCCAGCCTGATTACCTGGTCTTTGAATGTTGTTTTCCTCCTAATGTGACTATACAACAGCTTCGGATCGGACTTGGCTTTCGCTGCTATGTCATTTTCGTATTGTCGTTGGACCTCCCTCCTTATCTGAGCATATTTATTTCTGGGTCTTCGTTATTTCTGTTGCCCTTGGCTACAAACCTCTCCACTGCTTCCTTACATATTGTTGTCATGTTCCATCATCTCATTTACTGTTTTCCCTGCCAGTTG
This sequence comes from Cherax destructor, assembly GCA_009830355.1. Lineage (NCBI taxonomy): Eukaryota > Metazoa > Arthropoda > Malacostraca > Decapoda > Parastacidae > Cherax > Cherax destructor. Next base: position 69,265 of record WNWK01009471.1, read on the forward strand.
TCTGTCCCAGTGGACCACATGCAGGAAATTCCTCATGCCTGTGTAGTCCCCTCTCTTGTAATTTGGCTTCATTCTTTCTGCCCTTCCTGCCTCCTTCTCCACTTGTAACTCTACTATGTATTCGAAGTTTAGAACCACGTGAATATCAAAATGGTGTATACCATGTGGTCACTAGCTCTGAGGGGCCTTTCATATGTGATGTCCTCAATATCTACACAGCTCAAGGTGAAAACTAGGCACAGTCTTGATGGTTAATCCTCTCCTCTCTCTCTGGTAGTATCCCTAATGTTTATGCATTAAGTTTTCCAGTACCACCTCCAACATCTTAGCCCTCCACGTTTCTGGGGCCCCATGTGTCTCCATGTTTTCTCAGTCTATTTCTTTGTGATTGAAGTTACCCACAACCAGTAGCTTTGCCCTTCCCACATGGGCCTCTTTGGCCACTTCAGCCAGTTGTCACCCATCTCTCTGTTACTCTCATATTCTTGCCTTGGCCTCCTCCTATTCTGTGGTGGGTTATACATCACTGCAATCACCACCTTGGGACATCCAGTCTGAAGTGTTCCAATTATGTAGTCTCTTGCTTCTCCTCTATCCCCTCTCTCTCCAACTCCTCAAAATCCTATTGGTTTTTCATGAGTAGTGAAACTCCTGCACTCCACCCAGTTCCCTTTGTCTTTCTTCATTATCTGATATCCAGTTGGAAAGATGGCATTTGTTATCATTTCTGAGAGCTTGGTTTCTGTGAGGGCTATGATGTCTGGTGATGCCTCTGTGATTCTTTCGTTTCACTACTCACACTTATTCGTTATTCCATCAGTGTTGGTGTACCATAACTTCAGTTTCCTCTTCTACACTGTATTCTGGGAGGTTTGTGGGAGGTGGGGGTGGGGATCCTGACAGGGTACTATGGGATTCTACTGCATACTGTGAGGTGGGGGTTATGAGTATATGGTGTGTGTTGACTGCGGGGTTATGAGTATATGGTGTGTGTTGACTGCGAGGCTATGAGTTTATGGTGTGTGTTGACTGCGGGGTTATGAGTATATGGTGTGTGTGTTGAGGGTGGTGTGTGTGTGTGTGTGTGTCAGCCAGTGGTGATGTGTTGGTGTGTGTACTCACCTATTTGTGGTTGCAGGGGTCGATTCATAGCTCCTGGCCCAACCTCTTCACTGATCACTACTAGGTCCTCTTTCCCTGCTCCACGTGCTTTATCAAACCTCGTCTTAAAACTATGTATGGTTCCTTCCTCCACTACGTCACTTCCCAGACTATTCTACTTACTGACAACTCTATGACTGTAGAGATACTTCCTAACATCCCTCTGATTCATTTGAGTCTTCAACTTCCAATTGTGGCCCCTTGTTTCTGTGTCCTATCTCTGGAACATCCTGTCTCTGTCCACCTTGTCAATTCCTCTCAGTATTTTGTATGACGCTATCAAGTCTCCCCTAATCCTCATCGTAGGATTAGCCTTGTTGCAAAAATTTGCACTTTCTCTAATTTCTTGAAGTGCCTTTCCTGTTATGCGTTCCTGATCCTCTAGCTTTTGCACTAATATCTAGTGAGGAGATTAGTGCAAAAGCTAATGCAATCTACCCACCCCTCTCTCTGTTGTCTTTCTTCCGTTACCTTGTCATAAAACTCCAGTAATATTAATAATAATAATAATAATAATAATAACAATAATAATAATAATAATAATAATAATAATATAATAATAATAATAATAATAATAATAATAATAATAATAATAATAATAATAATAATAATAATAATAATAATAATAATAATAATAATAATAATAATAATAATAATAATAATAATAATATCTTTATTTCTACATGTACATGTACATGGTATACAGGCCTAGCTGACATCAGTGACATACTATTATAAAGAAAGGCGCTTGTTATGCTGAGCATTTCGGGCAAATTAGGTCAGTATTGTTCCAGGATGCGACCGACACCAGTCGACTAACATCCAGGTACCCATTTTACTGATGTGAAACATAAACAACCAGTGTAAAGTAACACGGCTAATGTTTCTACCCTCGCCGGGAATCGAACCCGGACACTCGCCGTGTGAAGCAAGAGCTTTAGCCACCAGGCCACGGGTTTTTGTGACACAGGATTTCCCTTCCATAAAACCGTGCTGGTTATTGTTTATAAGCTTGTTTCTTTCTAGGTTCTCCACCACTCTCCTCCTGACAATCTTCTCCATGACTTTGCATACTATACACGTCAGTGACACAGGTCTGTACTTTAATGCCTCGTGTCTGTCTCCTTTCTTAAAAATTGGGACTACATTTGCAGTTTCCATAATTCAGGTAGTTGCCCAGTTTTAATGAATGTACTCACCTAATTGTGGTTGCAACTCCTGGCTCCGCCTCTTCACTGATCGCTACTGGGTCCATTCTCTCCCTGCTCCATGAGCTTTATCACATCTCGTCTTAAAACTATGTATGGTTCCTGCCTTCACTAAATCACTTGCCAGACTATTCCACTTCCTGACAACTCTATGACTAAAAAAATACTTCATAACATCTCTTTGACTCATCTGAGTCTTCATCTTCCAATGGTGACCCCTTGTTTCAGTGACCCATCTCTGGAACATTCTGTCACTGTCCACCTTGTCAATTCCTCGTAGCATTTTGTATGTCGTTATCATGTCTCCCCTAACCCTCCTGTCCTCCAGTGTCGTCATGCTGATTTCACTTAACCTTTCATCGCAGGACATTCCCCTTAGCTCTGGAATTAGTCTTGTTGCAAACCTTTGCACTTTCTCTAATTTCTTGACATGCTTGACCAGGTGTGGGTTCCAAACTGGTGCTGCATACTCCAATATGGGCCTGACGTACACGGTGCACAGTCTTGAACGATTCCTTACTGAGTAAGGTATTGGAACGCTATTCTCAGGTTTGACAGGCGCCCATATGCTGCAGCAGTTATCTGGTTCATGTGCACTTCAGATGTTCTCGTATGATGCTCACCCCAGGTTAATTTTCCTTAAGTGAGTTTTGCAGCCTTAAACACCGTAGGCCGTACTCCATCTGGGGTCTTCTTTGTTTTCCTTGGTGGGGTTAAACTCCGTAAGTCATTTGTCGGACCAGGTTTACAGCCTGTCCAGATCACTTTGTAAGCTTACCTGATCCCCGTCCACTTGTTCTTCTCTCATTATCTTCATATTGTCCTCAAACAGGGACACTTCCGAATCTATCCCTTCAGTCATGTCATTCACCTATACTAGAAAGAGCACCGGCCCTAGGACTGACCTATGTGGAACCCCACTCGACATATGCGCCCACTTTGATACCTCGTCTGGTCTAACACACCTTGTTTCCTTCCTGTCAGGTATTCCCTGATCCACTGCAGTACTTTTCCTCCCTGCTACTAAAGCTTTCCAACCAGTCGCTTGTGTGGTTCTGTGTCGAAAGCCTTTTTATAGTCCAAGAGGAGACAGTCTACTCATCCCTCTCCTGTCTTCTTTTGGCTTGTCGTATAATTCCAGTAGGGTTGTGATGCAGAATTTCCCTTCCCTGAAGCAGTGCTGCTTGTCATTTATAACAACTAGCACGTGTGTGTATACACGTGAGTATGTATGTATGTGTGTATGCACGTGTGTTTATGTATGTACTCACCTAATTGTGGTTGCAAGGGTAGAGACTTAGTTCCTGGCCCATGTGTGTGTATGTGTGTGTGGAACACCTTTTAACCTTTTACCTTCTACGAATCCTCTTGTTTTCCTCGTGGCTTTGTGATCCATTTCTCCATCTTTCCCTTAATTCTTTCAGTATTACCTTTACCATTCACTTTACCTGGTATACTAAAAGAGAGTGTAATGCTTACACTCTCTTTTATCCCTTTTGCCATTTTATAAATTTTATAGTATACCAAGTAAAGTGAATGGTAAAGGTAATACTGAAAGAATTAAGGGAAAGACGGAAAAATGGATCACAAAGCCACGAGGAGATTTTAAGGAGGATAAGGAATGTATAGACTAAGTGTTTACATTGAAGCATATACGTGAACAATATTTAGATAAAGGGAAGTTTTCGTTGCATTTGCAGATTTAGAAAAGAATGAAAAGAGCAATGGGGTGGACCTGACTTAACTCAGTGAAGACGTGTCTTCTGTGCTCTCTGTGAATCTGAACAAGATGTCCTCTCTTGAGCTACTCTACCAGCAGCTAAAGGAAGAACTGAGGGTAGCTAAGCTTGAGATACAGCGACTGACTGAGGAAAACAAGAGGATTCGTAGAAATCCTCCTGTTGTGAATCCTCAAGTCAAGAAAGGAACCTGGACAGTGGATGGAATGAATGGAACAAAGTTAAGGATCAAGAGGACAGGTGGAAAGGTAGAAACAACGAAGACCCAGGAGAATGTTGTGGAAACATCGAACCCATTCTCCGTGCTACCCGATGAATGTGAGTCGACTTCTGGGAGCGTCACGACGAACGACACCAAGGAAGGTAAAAACATTGTTATTGTTGGGGACAGCCAGGTTAGTTACATGGATAGGGCCTTCTGTTTGAAGGATAGGAGTAGGAGACAGAGGGTTTGCTTTCCTGGGGCTGGGATGGAGGATATTGTTAGCCGTCTGGACAACATCATGAGAAGTAATGGGAGCAATCCTAGTATCTGTCTCAGTGCTGGAGGCAACGATGTTGGCAGACGTAGGAGTGAGGACCTGACTAGCAGGTTTAGGTCAGCAATAGACATAATTAGGAAGAAGGGTGGGAACCCTGTCATATGTGTTATTTTGCCAAGGAGAGGAGTTGGAAATGAATGGCTGTCCAGGCCAATTGGTGTCAATTGCTGGCTGGAAAAATACTGTAAGGAAAATGCAGTAACATTCATTGACAACTGGGACCTCTTCTATGGTAGAAATGACATGTATGCCAGGGATGGGGTTCACTTATCCAGGTCTGGGGTGGGGGCACTGGCTACTGCAGTGGAAGGAGCTGTTAGGGCTTTAAACTAGAAATAATTAGTGGTATGGGTTTTGGGGGAAAACAGTGAAGTCCCAGTGTAGTAATGTTATAAGTTCTAGGAGAACTAGTAATAGGCAGAATAAGGTGGATACTGGAAAGCCATTGGCACTAGGTGACAAGGACAGTAATAGGTATAGTGAAAAAAACAGAAATGAGCATGAAGGGTAAAGAGAAAGGAGGGTCTTTAAATGTATATTACAGCAATTGTCGTAGTGCTAGGAATAAGATGGATGAGTTGAGATTACTTGCTTGTGCGGGTAATATTGATGTTTTTGCAATAACTGAGACGTAGTTTAATATGAAAAATCGGGACATGCCTGCTGAATGTCACATCCAGGGTTTTAAAATGTTCAAAGTAGACATAAGTATCGGGAAAGGGGGTGGGGTGGCACTCTATATCCGTGATCATTTAAATTGTTGCATAAAAATGGGCATAAAGTCTGAAATAATACATACAGAGTCTGTCTGGATAGAATTTTCAGAGGGGTGTGAAAAATTGATTTTTGGCGTGATATATCGTCCTCCAAACTTAGATAGGGAACAAGGGAGACTACTCTGGGAGGAAATTGTTAAGGCCACAAGGCACGATAACGTAATAATTATAGGGGACTTTAACTTTAGTCAGATTGATTGGAATTTCTTGACAAGAAATTTAGAATCTAACGACTTTTTAGAAGTAATTCAGGATTGTTTTTTAAAGCAGTTTGTGACAGAACCTACAAGGGGAAATAACCTACTTGACTTGGTTCTGGCAAACAAGGAATCCCTTGTTAATAATTTAGAAATTACAGAGGAACTCTGCACAAGTGACCACAAGTCAATTATCTTTAGCACTGAATGGATGTATGATAGTAGGGATAATTCAGTAACAATCCCAGATTTTCGCTTAGCAGATTATAATGGGCTTAGAGAACACTTATCAACTGTGGACTGGGGTAACGAAGAGAGCTATCAATATGACAGCTTTCGTAACACCATACAGCCTGCCCAAAGAATATTTATCCCTTATAAAGAAATTAGATCAAGTAGAAATGACCCAAAATGGATGAATAGTAGGCTCAAATATCTTTTATGGCAGAAGAAAGGAATTTATAGGCGCATAGAGGTGAGGGTCATCTTATAAATCAGTATACTGACATTAAGAGGGACATTAAAAAGGGTATAAGAAAAGCTAAACAGGACTATGAAATTAAAGTTGCTAGGGATTCAAAAACTAACCAAAAAAGTTTTTTCCAGGTTTATAGAACAAAAGATAGGGATAAGATAGGTCCCCTTAAAAATAACTCTGGGCTTTACTGACAAGGAGAATGATATGTGCTCTATTTGTAATAATTATTTTCTCTCGGTTTTCACACAGGAAGACACTAATAATATCCCAGTAATTAATTTTTATAGTGTCCCTGAAGAAGATAAATTATGTAATATCACAGTCACTAGCGAAATGGTTATGAAACAACTAGACCGACTGAAACAAAATAAATCGCCGGGTCCTGATGAGCTTTTTGCAAGGGTTCTTAAGGAATGCAAAATGGAACTCTGTGAACCAATATCTAACATTTTTAATTTATCTCTTCAAACAGGTGTAGTGTCTGATATGTGGAAGATGGCTAATGTAATTCCTATTTTTAAAGCAGGGGACAAGTCACTACCGTCAAATTACCGCCCAATAAGCCTGACCTCAATTGTAGGCAAATTACTAGTCAATTATAGCTGATATTATTAGAAGCCATTTAGATAACCATAATTTGATTAGTGATACTCAGAATGGATTCACGAGGGGCCGTTCCTGCCTATCTAATTTATTAACCTTCTTTAGTAAAGCTTTTGAGGCTGTTGATCACGATAAAGAATTTGATATTGTTTATTTAGATTTTTAGATAGAGTACCGCACCAGAGACTGTTAAAGAAAGTGGCAGCTCATGGCATTGGGGGAAAAGTGCTGTCATGGATCGAGTCATGGCTCACCAATAGGAAACAGAGAGTGTGCATAAATGGGGTTAAATCCGAGTGGGGATCTGTAACAAGTGGTGTTCCACAGGGATCAGTCTTAGGCCCATTGTTATTTATATATATATCAATGACCTTCATGAGGGAATTACTAGTGATATGAGCAAATTCGCCGACGACACGAAGATAGGTAGGATAATTGATTCAAA